>DF239531.1:2342-191262 GCA_000507305.1 Breviolum minutum Mf 1.05b.01
AAAAATCATATACAATATTATATCTTGTGGGGGTTCTAAGTGTACTCTTGAAAAAAAAGGTTCTAAGTGTACTCTTGTTTAAAAGGGTTCTAAGTGATGGGTCCCGAAATCCAACTTGCTTGTTTACTTTTTCCAAAGGGGGTTCTAAGTGTTTGTCCGTCGCTATAAAGAACCATTTTAGCATTTGTTCCAAGGATGAAATAAGAAGGGAATAGGGGATCTATCTAATATGTTGCTGAGCGTATTGCTCGAAGACTGTGATTGCCATCTGCATGGGGGAATCCACCTGTGCCGGGGACCTGTGTGCGCCCGGCCTAGGCATGGCCATCATGAAACCTGCTGTGGTAGTGTCCTGTCTAGTGTGACCAGCTATCTGGAAAGCTACAAGGTTACCCTTCTATAAAGCTTCACGAGGTATAAAACACCTGTTTCACTAGCTTCCCAAAATGTATGTAGCGATTTGGTAGTGGATGTTTGCACTTCAAAACCAAAATTTTCAGACTGGAATGTGTATGTCGGCAAAAGTAAAATATTCAACACATCGTTGAACAAAATGCTGTGGCCATAGCTGTGCTACTGAACTTCTCTGAACAAGCTAAAAGCGAAAATATATGTCAAAGCACCAAAACATATAGCAGGTTTCAATGGGCTCGAGGTCAAAAATATTCAAAAATAGCGACCCGTTCGTTGGTCATGTTGCTTGCGAAGCTCAGGTGATGGTACCGTTCCGAGGCCTTCAGAGCGGCTCAAAGAGCACAAATGGTCACTTGATCAGTGATGGACCTTCCACACCCCTTCCCTCTCCACTTCCCTACATATACATGCAAATGCACACGCATGTCTTTTGTAACATTTTGCAATCGGCGGCATACGTGGCTATTTGTTTCATTAGTTTACTCTCTGCGGATTTCTGCATAAATTGTTCGTTTGCTATTATCATACGCTGGTCCCGTCTGGCCGTGATCTTGCGCAAGTTCGACTTTTGAAACAATCATCCTGCTCTGTATAGTAAAAATCTTGCACATTGCTTCCGTCACCAGCTCAGCTGAAACTGCTCATATAAGATCTGGTAAGGGTGAGAAGCTTATGACGAATATATACGAATATGCTCACAATCACTAAGAACCCCACCTGATCACAAGGATTCCGTGCGCCCATCAAAGCCAGTTCGCAATTTGGCCAGCCGTTGCACCACGCAACTTAGCTTATCCTGCAAACCTCGGGAACTCCGCACGGGTTTTTTCAGCTTTGCGAGGTCCTCCCCGCAAGTGCTGCACAGATTCATTGGCCTGTTGATTAGAAATAACATGCTGACACAGTTTCTTGATGTTTCTAAAACCTGAGAAGCATGGTTTATAAGGACTTCTTCCAATAAACCACATTGATGTTTCTTTGCATAGTATGTTGGGTCGTCACCTCTACTTGCAAGCTAGGGCGCTTGTGAGATTAGATAGGCTCTGACGAAAGGACGCGGCTAAAAGGGCAGAACGTTGATCCAGCAACCAATCGCAACGACTTGGCCTTGGACAATGACAGTGGCGGGGGGCTGTTCCTGATCCAAATGACCAAGATATACATTCAGTCATGCATAAAATAATATACAAACATACAAACATATACAAACATACATTCCACAAAATGGGCCAAGGATGGTGAATGAATGTGAATGACAAAATATAACGTTAGGTTGTAGGAAGGTGTGTTATAGTTTAGTTGCATGTCATCACACAGCGGGAACTTGGCCAAGTTGTGCCTAGACACACGTCCGGCGAGGCCTGGTCGTCAATTTCAATGATTTCAATGCGACAATCTGGTGGTTCGAAAGCGGTTTCCTCCGGCAAAAACCAAGGGGCTGATTTGGTAGGAAAGTGAAGCCTGAAGCATTTTGAAGTCTGAATATGTATTTTCTATCATTTTATACTTATATATATGCACAGTGTATGCAATGTTTCCACACTTTGATCATATAATTACTTACTGAATTCATTGAATAGTTGCATCTGCTGCTGACGTAGGGCTGTTAGGGCGGGATGTAATCTCAAATGTCCACACATATACAGAAGCCGTTGGAGCAACCCCTACAGTATACCATGGTGCCTTTGTCTCACTTTCTTACAACAGTATCTAGAAAAAGGAAACACAAAAAACACAGTCGACCGCTTTCATGTACGGATCAGCTCAAAACAAAAACTTACAACATCTTACGAGTACAACCCTCGGGACCCCCTTGGAATCCATTTGGGAAGAACTCAAGGAATTCCATTCAACTTCGCTGTCGCCTCCAAGACTTCAATCAGAGCACGTTCGACCTCGAACGGCGAGGCACCGGAAGGGTGGCAGGAGCGAATTCAAGGACCTACGCCTTTCATGAAATTGACCAAGAGAAATCTGCTAATTCAAGATTGCATTCCATGCAATTCCAAAAGGTACTTTCTACATCTCTCACTTTCAAGAATGCAAGCACTAGCTTAGACATAGCTAGGACATTGGAAGGAAAACCCATCAGCCAGTCTGCCCAAAAGGAGATTTTCTGATTCGATGATTCCGTGGGCCTCGAACATGGGGATAAACTGTTGGACTGCTCTAAACAGACATGCAAAACTCCCATATCTATCTTCAAAATTCGTCACTGTAGTGCTGTTCTGGAAAAGCTTTTCACGTTTTTGTCCCCTAATATCCTTCCTTGGTCTGGACGGAGTGTAATTGTGAAATGTATTGAAATGTTGTACAGGCATCTAATTTGAGAATGCAAATTCAGGTTCAAACCCTGGCAGACTGGATATATAAGAAATTGCCCATGGATTCCCACATGTATCCACATGTTTTTTTGCCGATTCAGCAATTGATTTCGTATGTCCAGTCTATCCATTCATCGTTGCTGGCACTTTCTGGCATCGTAAATCACTTCCTGCATTCTTCATGAACAACGAAATTTGATCAAGCAAACCTTCATTTGTAAAATGGGTTGACCTGAGTGCCCTGATCTTCTCCTCCATTCGCTCCAGATCTTGCAAGTCCATATCATTGATCTTCCTCATGAGCTCCGGCAAGCCCTTGACATCAGTGCTAAAGCCAATGGTCTTGTAGAGATCTGAATATGGCACCCAAGGGATGTCCAAGCAGACGTGAACTGGAACCAATCCCAGCTGGAGTATCTCGAAGAGATGGAAAGCAGTTCGACCGTATCCACGAGGGCAAAGACTGACCTTTGAATTGCCGGCGACTTGGTGCCATTCATCGGCACTGCCAAAACCAGTACGCACCTTCACCCCAAGCAGCGTGGCTTCCTCATTCACTGTCTGGATCATCTTCTTCCTCATATCCTGAGGTGCGTTGTGGTCAGAACCCATGTAAGATGTGAGCAATTCTCGCTTCTCCATGGGTTTGAAGAAACGCTTTTCCAACAGGCCCTCAGGTTGTTTGAAGAGTGGGATTGGGACATGTCCATAGCCACCAGCACTCAACACCAATACATTGGGAATCTGCTTCATGATTTTGACAATCTTTTCGCGGCTGGACACCAAGCCAGTGTCGTGTTGTACTACCGTGATGTATGCAACATTTGGCCTCACCGTCTTCCTCAACGCTTCAATCATGCTTTCATATTCAAAGACATTTGCCACCCAAAGATCGACGTACGTCATGAAGATCGGAATGAAAGGCCCAAAGAGGTCTGACAAGTGTGTGGAAGTGCTTCGATTCTCCCAGCCTCCAAGAAAGCGTTTGATCCAGCGATTCTCAATCCAAGGGCCACAGTAGCCTTCTCCACAGTGGTAGGGGTTCTTCATGTCAGCCATGCTCTTCTTTGCAGCGTAGTCGAACCATGGACTCAGCACCTTCTGCAGTTCCTCAAAGTGCGCTTCTGCATCTGATGGATACGTCAGTGTCTTGATGTCAGGGGTGGTCAAACGAAGGCATTGAAGCACTGGCTCCATATCTTTGGCCACAGGCGCGTCAGCTATTGCTGCAGCCACCTTTGCCTCTGTGCCTGTCATGGATGCGGATGTCACTATGTTCGCTGAAGTCGTGGCGCTGCCATCTGTAGGTCTATCAGAATGTTTGCATTGATTTGTTTTCTCTGACCATGCATCCCAAACGCCGGCCTTCTTGAGTTTCGCTATCTTGTCCATGTTGGCAGCGTAGTTAGCATGATAAGTCACTCTTTCCTCTGGAGGTGTCTCCCAGCCGGTGGGATGCATGAAAGCATCCATAGAGCAATACTTCATAGTGTGTTCCTGAGAGGCATCGCAGGTGGCTTTGCTACCACAAAGTTCAACACATTTGAACCCTCCTGGTCCAATCTTTCCATTGGTGCTTCGCAGCTTCTGCATGATTTGCCAAAAGATGGGTTGATCAGCCCCCAAACGCTCTCCGTAGCGCCGAAAGGCATCTTCCCGCTGTCGGTCTACCTCTGCAACAACATCTGCAAAAAATGAGATCATCTTCTTATTGTTTTGTGGCGTTGCATAGAAGAAACCTGTGTTGCCACCATCACCAGGAACAACATGGCCCTTTGCTGGGGCCTGAGCCAGCTCCTCTTGATACACATAATCATACTTGCCACTGCGAATCAGGTCGCCCAAGTGTACGCCTGTGGCAAACGGATCTCCAAGAAACATATTGTCAGCATCAGTAAAGACAACCCCTAAGTCAGCTGCTCGCATGATGGTCAACACCATAAACATCTTGTTCCGACCCACACTATCGAGCTTTGCACTGCCCCATCCATTCATTCCACTGACTTTCTCTCCAATCGCCAGCAAACCTCTGTCTGGCCCCAACTCTTCAAATGCTTTGTCGTCATTGGCTATCACAGCCCAATCCAGACCATGCTTTTCCGCATTGCAACGCCAATTGTTGTAGATAGAAAAATATGCGAAATTGGCTGCTGTGAGTAGAACAACTGATGAAAACTCCGGATGCATTTCCTTGTCTTTGTACACGCCAGCCCTCTTCTTCACCACTTCCAGCACGCGACGTTCTTCATCTGCGTCCACTGTAAGGAGCTGTGATTTGGGTTCTTTTCCAATACAGGTTTGCTTCTCAACTGACCAGGCGTCCCAAACACCGGCTTTTTTCAGTTTTTCAATTTTGGCTTCGTTTGCTGCGTAGTTCGCATGATACGTCACCAAACCATTGGGAGGCTCCTCCCAACCAGTAGGATGTAAAAATGGATTCATCGAACAATAATTCAGAGTTTCTTCTGCTTGTGCTTTGCAAGTCGGATTGTGTTTGCAAAGTCGCACACATTTGAACCCTCCTGGTCCAATCTTTCCATTGGTGCTTCGCAGTTTCTGCATGATTTGCCAAAAGATGGGTTGATCAGCCCCCAAACGCTCCCCCTGGCGCTGAAAAGCCTCTTCCCGCTGTCGGTCTACCTCTGCAACAACATCTGCAAAAAATGAGATCATCTTCTTATTGTTTTGTGGCGTTGCATAGAAGAAACCTGTGTTGCCACCATCACCAGGAACAACGTGGCCTTTTGCTGGGGCCTGAGCCAGCTCCTCTTGATACACATAATCATACTTGCCACTGCGAATCAGGTCGCCCAAGTGTACGCCTGTGGCAAACGGATCTCCAAGAAACATATTGTCAGCATCAGTAAAGACAACCCCTAAGTCAGCTGCTCGCATGATGGTCAACACCATAAACATCTTGTTCCGACCCACACTATCGAGCTTTGCACTGCCCCATCCATTCATTCCACTGACTTTCTCTCCAATCGCCAGCAAACCTCTGTCTGGCCCCAACTCTTCAAATGCTTTGTCGTCATTGGCTATAACAGCCCAATCCAGACCATGCTTTTCCGCATTGCAACGCCAATTGTTGTAGATAGAAAAATATGCGAAATTGGCTGCTGTGAGTAGAACAACTGATGAAAACTCCGGATGCATTTCCTTGTCTTTGTACACGCCGGCCCTCTTCTTCACCACTTCCAGCATGCGACGTTCTTCATCGGATGTAGAGGGTGCCTCGAAGGTTGCTTTGACCTCTCTTGGAGCTGGCGTCTTAGATTCCATTGGCGGCTCTGCTGGTTCTCCAGATGCTCCAGCAGGCGATCTAAAGTTTGACTGAAAAGCAGTAGAAATCCCATCCTCACCCGTCACAGAATTAGGTGTCCGCGAAACAACACCTGGTTGCAGAGTGCTGAACAACCTCTCCTGTGTCTTTGACTGCAGCAGGACGACTACCACCAGCCCTGAGAAAGCCCCCAATAGCGCAGGAGGAAGGAGCCCGCCGCGAGCCATGGGGCAAAGGTCGTGTGACCACTTTTATTTACAAGTCTACAGCACATCTTAAGCATACATAAACATACAGCGGAAATCGGCCACTTCGAACACAAGTATATGGATTGCCTCCAGTGAAATCTCTCACATTACATATATCTCTCAATTTTCAATAGTTTTCCTAGCACCTCCAGCAACATAGGATAAACAATGGTACTAAATTGCAATACTGTACATTAAAAGGCCATGACCGCTGCAAATCTTGTGATTCCCCCCGACACCTGCGACAGCAAAGGCTCCAAACCTTTTTGCAGGCTCTCGAAACCTGGGTAGCTGATTGGATAATGCAGAAAGTAATGCATGTCGTAGAGTCGTAGAGTTGCAACTCTATCTACTGTATGTCTTGCTGTAGCTCGAAACTTGGTGATAGAGATTGATAGAGTCACTAAGTCACCACAATCCAAGCCCGGAATATCTGCAGGTGATCAGCCTTACTAGGGGCCACTTCAGCCATAATTATCCACAGGGAGATTTCCATGACAATTTTCCGAGAACCCTCTCCACATCCAATCATGTTTCAAAAAGTTTTCTATCTTCCAATTTAGTATCCATTTTTTTAGATTTAAGTCAAGCTTCTCTGTACACAATGCCGGGCCCATCTTCTCCTCAAAGCCTCTGCCTCCGGGGCGGGCGACGCCTCGGAGCCCTCCTCTGGCACCGCTTCCACCCGCGCTGTTGGCGATGCCCGCGGCAGCCGTGGCGCGAAGTCGCGGCGGCAAAGGGAAGCGCGGAGCTCCGTGTGGAGGAGACGTTTCAGTTCCAAGACCTCAACAAGAAATGGATGTTTGGAATTGCACCGGATGAATTGTGAAAGGAAAGATAATACAGCTATTCTTTGAACGTTGTTGAACCACAGGCATACACTTTGAAGTTTTGCAAACTTACACAGCACAGAACACTTCTAAGACCAAGCTGCGGAATATTCCATAAAGGCATCTCTAGAAGGATTCCTGTGCTTCAAGCGCCGCACATGCTGCATAAAGTCTGCAAGCACAATGTACCCATCATCCGTTGCCAACACCGCGCACATCCTTGGATGTAAAACGCCAAGGCTGCAATTGCGGTCTTGACAGTTCCACATGGGGTCAATGTGACAAATACCGCGCTGATGCACAGGCAAAGTATAAATAATCAAATTATATCAAACAGATTAAAGAAGACATCAATCATCAGAAAGACAACCATTGCAAAAATGAATGCAGTGTGGAACGTTCTACACAGATATTAAGTCCTGAAACGCGGATCGTTTTGTGTAATTCATCAAGAAGGAGCCTCACATGGAATAACCAAACACAAGTTTCTTCCCTCAACCACACCTCACCCTTGCATAACCCATGGCGCTTTGTGCAAAGGCTTCTACAATAAGTCATGACTATCCACAATGCATCTCCCCGTCGCCAAGCATCGTTGCCAGCTGGTCCTTTGTCTCCACCCCAGCCTCCAACAAGATGGCGTGGAAGGAGCTGCCAGCGTCCTTGACCATAGAAAATACTCAAGGACTGGGAGTGCACCCCTTCCCAAAGAAGGATCCTCAAACAAAAAACATAGAATCATCATAATGAACAATGTATATAACATATTGAGCAATGCATCGGTGTCATGATTCATTGAACTTTTGCATCTTGCTGCTTCTGCTGCGGTGGATTCATGTGGATCTTACAGTCTGCGCTATGTGAACCTACATCCGATGCACTCGGCTTCAATTTTTTTTCAACAGAATCTCCATCGAAAGCAGACGGGGCTTTTGCTTCTCCTTCGTGTTAGCGCTGCCCAAACCCTGCGCTTCAAATGATTCACCCTGGCAGCCCAACTCCTTGCTGTCCTGGTAAGCATGAAGAAGATCTGCAATGGGCAGAATCCCTCTGCCCATCATGTCCAGTTCCTGGGGTGAAGTCTGCAGTGATGTGGGGGTTTTGTTCCTTACATTGCTAGCCTAAATTCTAAAACTTCTCCACTTGTATGGAAAATTGACAGGAGTCAAATGGATGTGCAAAAGGAAATGCAGTCGGTGAGAAAATCAAAATAGTCTCCTTGGATAATCATTGAGTCCTCAATTTCAAGATCCATCTGCTGAACCTATTCATTGAATGCCCAGTAAGGATGTCCATTTGCAACAAATGAGACACTCATGCACACACTGTCGCACAATCTTGGTGATGGTCCGAACCGGCGAACTGGTGATGCAAATTGTGCACCGTTATCACCGTTAAGGCATCGGGTTTAGCAAGCACTGCAAGAACATTGAATGAACTTAGTTCACCAAAGGTAAAACCTCCGCCAAGCATCTGAACATGCCACTGCCAACTTCTCCATGTTGGCAGCTGCATGGCTTTCTTTGCATCTCTCCTTGTCTTTTTGATCTTTCCTGAGGTTGCACTGAAAAGGCTAGTCGTAAACTCAATCTGGATTGAAAATGCCAGGAAGCAGTGCCACGTACTGCCACATGGCAAAGTTTGGTCTGAAGGTATGTTTGGAGGCTATACTGGGACACCCAATGGACACCCGGGAAGTAAGGCGAATGGAAAACGTCTGCAGTAACTATGCCCAGAGGCACCTTCATTTGCCCCGCGCCGATAAGGATACATCTTTCAGGACATGACATGACAGGAAGAGCACCACCAATGGTATACCATACCGCGATCATCTTAGATAAGTGAAACTTATAGGGAATGGTTTTGGGGCATTTGGGGCTTCCCTGCAGAATATAGAGCAGCAGCAACGACATACAACGTACCGGCTATCGGACTTTCAATTGGAACTTGGTTTATAGGTTTCACCTTCGAGCACCACAACAATCCACGAAACCTTTTGGTCGTTGTTCCCAAGATTGCTCACATCTGCCACATAATTCCACTTTACCTTCCTTTGGGGAGAACCCTCTGAGCGCACATGGGGAGGCAAACGAACGGGCCATCCTTGCTTTCAAGTTTGCGGTCATTATATAGTTTCTCGGTATAGTCCTAGCATGAAAAAAATGTAATGGATGGCTCTGAACAGCCATCAAAATATATCTCAACATACTTGAACCAACCACAAAAAGGCATGCTTTCTTATCTCTAATGCTCTTGGCGAAAAAATACGAAAACACTGCCATCTGCTGAAAATCTTAAAACTCCAGAAAACAAGGCATTTGGGCTTTTTTTGAGCGAGCTTTAATAGAAAGTCGTGTGCAAAATGAGTCCATCTCCAAACACTTCAAACGTCTTTTTGCCAAATCAAGATTTGTCTCAAGCAATGCCTTGCTGTCGCATGGGAAATTTTTCTATACTTTGTAAAACATCTGACATCTGTCATCTAATTAAACTAAACCTATCTTGGGAGATCATAGTTGAAAGACAACATCCGTGAAAGTGTTTTTGCTCACCAAGATTCTCGTACGCGCGCATGGAGCACTCCAAGATGAGCACCAGAACCATATTCACAACTCCGAAAGCAAAGCCTGCTGCAATCAAAGACTTCGAATGAGAACTTTGAAAAATACCAAGGGCACAGAAACATCAATATTCTGGAGACATGTCATGCGTGGGCATCAACATCAGTAGCAGCTTCCGGGTCAAGCGGAATCATGATCACCAGAAACCATGTCCAAGCGTTTGAAATGTGTGGTCACCGAGCACATCACCTGCACTCATCCTGACAGTTGTGAATTCCTTTCGGCCAATTGACATCACCATCGGATGCCAAGGTGCTCACTAAGATCCCAAGGAAAATTGCAGCAGTCCAAGGTGCTTCCTTCACCTCAGAAGCATTCAAAAATCGCAGAGGTGCTTTCAGTGCAATGTTTACCAAATGAAAATGAGGAAGCACAATGAAGGAACCAATGAAGAAACTCCAGGTATGTATCAACATTCGAAATTTTGAACCTGGCTTGGAACACTAGTGGCCCACCTTGAGTTGAAGATAGAACCTAAATAGTAGTGAACGCAAAAAGCAAACAACCATTGAGCAACCCATTCCATGCCTAGCTTCCGTGTGTACGATGCCCACATCCTCCCAAGCGAACAAGAGGGTGATAGACGCAGACCAAACATCAGAAAAGGCAGCATGATCACAGTCAGCTCCATCACAAAAGGACATCACTGGGTGTAGCATCTCCACAGCAATAATGGCCTGCGTTGAGGTATAAGTATCGGAACAAAGCTGATGGCCAGGCGTCTTCTTTTTGAGGAACATCTCTGGTACTCTCAATCAAGTGATTAAAAAAAAACACTCCTTCAATCCTGTGGAGAACAGCGATGATTCCATCTTCAAACATGCAGCATATATGCCTAAATAACAAGACCAACGTCAAAACAAACCTACAAATGCAGGCCAACACCAAGCAAAAAATATGAAAAAACTATCTACGACGATGATCTACAAATATCCACGATGTATTTAATTACCAATGAAATCCAATGAATTCCAATTATCTGGTCCAAGGCCAAGCAGCCCAAAGGAAAAGAACGAAAAGGAGAAGCCCAGCAGCCTTGGGCAGGCTGAATGTCATGTCAAAGTTCCAACGGCGTGATGGAGTTCACCCACATGCAGTGATGAGTTGATATGTTCTCCCAGAGGTCTGGCATTAATATGTCGACAGTATGTTTCCAACGATGATGTGTCGGATCCATTGGAACATAGTCTAAAGATATCAAAGGGAACCTCGCTCATCTGCAATCTGTTTGGACTAGTGTAGGATTGATGCACCCTCATTGTTGCCGATGCTTTGATGTTCATCGATTCTTATTGGGCGTTCACCTCTCCATGACAATGTGTTAATCTCCAAGGGGCAAGCAACTTCGAGTTTGCCTTCCTTGTTTTGCTAGATGTCCAGCTTCATAAAAACATGTCGAAACATCTTTCCTTTGGCGCCGCCAAGGGGCAATAGCCAGCGCCCGCATGGAAGCACAAAGTCCGACAAGCAGAAAATAGAGCTCCGGCACGGAAGTGACCTCAGCTTTCCAGCGAAACCAATTTCTGCATCCTTTGCCTTTTGCCTTTTCGAAGTAAGGGTAGTCAATAGCTGTTTTCAATGGGCCAAACATCCTTATATAACTTATATCATATCCTATGCCCATTGAAAACCCTTTTCGAAACACTTCGTGATTGGAATCAAATGGGATTACCACACTTTTCTCCCTGAATCGAACAGGATGACCCTCTTCAAACAATACTGTTCTGCACCAATACGTCTCACATTAAAGTCTTTTCATCTCTCTTCACAGTTCTCTAGATCCATCAGCACTCATATTGCCATCAAATGGAAACCCTGGACCTTGGAGCATCCAACATCGCTGAGTCGCTAAACGGGAGCTCCGACATATGCAAAGCAGGCGGAAGGCCCTGCAAAGACGGGAGTGGATTCGTTTTCTGAGTCTACTAGAAACAACGGAAAGAGCTTCAATCACGTGCAAATTCGCAATGCAAAATCCCATTGCCCTTGTGCAAACACACATTCAGCTGTCCTCAAAAAGTTCAGGTTCAGTATTGACAGCCAAACTTTTCCAGCCCAGCCAACCAGCACAGTGGCCAAGTCGATCAAATTCCAAGCGTTACCTCAAGATGTCACTCATACTTCCATGCGACTATACAGCTAAACAGCAAAAGATGGCATACCATGGGTCATCACAAGTCCAGTTCCATATACCCTGTAGCCTTTAGTAATATCATACCCTGCTATTTTCATCGAGTTTCCAAATCTGATCGGTCCATTGGTGAAGTGAATTAAATCCAAGAGAAACAAACTGTTATTACTCATGGCTGTCCAAATTGGCACGGTTTGCTAATGAACTCCCTATCCCTCAACAAGCAGGCCCAGTTGCACAGGAAATGCCTGCCATTTGCACAAGCACGAGCCAAACATTCCTCGGGGTTGCAGAAAGGTTTTAAGATTGCTATGTGAGCCCTGCTCACCTCAACTAGAACAGGTGGAAGCCTTTTCCCTAACACTTCCACCTTGCTGCTACCCCACCATGGTATTAGGAATAAATCAGTCTAGTCTACTCATCTACTCATATCCTCACGCATATCCAATCCAATACTTACAAACAAATTGAAGCTTACAACAAATGGCATAATAGATGCACAATGATGTGCATGCATATGCAGTAGTATGAACGTATTAACGTATTTCATATTTGTTGAGCGTTGTCTCTACATTCTCTGCATCTACCCTTTCACAACCACATGCTATGGGATCAGGAAGGCTTCAAGGCTTGCTGCTTCCAGCCCAGTCTCAACGGAAAACACCAGCAGCAATGCAGTGTTCGCATGTTCCAGCCACTTGATTCTGAAACTACCTGCAGTGGAAATGCGATGTCTGGTTCAACATTTGGTTGCATTACTAAAGGTCACGTCTTTTACAGGATGACTGAATGTCTGAACTACAGAAACCGATATGTTGGGAGAGGATGTTATCAATCATAAACTCCTGCTGCAAAAACCTCGGGTTTTGTGAATCCACCAGAAAGTGGTGGCATTTCGTCAAAGCTTGGGCATGTTGAGTTCTTTGCGGAAATGATGCTTCCTAAAACATCAACTGAAACACTCATTGGATGATTCCCCTTCGAATTGCTTTGCCTTGCAGTTTTAGCCAATTGATCGATTCTGATTGAATTATAATATAGATTTGGACAGGTTTGAGCAGCTGCTTCAGAAAGAAATCATCTTCTTGCAGCCAGAGAAACTGAAGGGACAATCCTGAAAACTTTGAAAGTACCTCAGCCACGGCCCATGCCAGGGCGGTAATTACCTTGAAATGCATTCAAATGGTGGCTTAAGTCAACGTGCAAGAGGATTGAAGATGCATTCTTCCAAGGATCATGGTGGATCATCTGTCAATTTAGCATGCTTTCTCAATCCACTTCTCTTATGGCAACAAGACCATTCAATCGAGAGGCTCAGGATAGCATTGGGCATCGGCGTTCACTTCAATGACCTTGAGAAATGTGGGAATGGCCCCCCAAAGAGTGCTGCCCCAGGGTCTGCGAAAGCTGCGACCGGCCGTACATGCGTACAGGGAGTGTTGCTTGGCAGCAACTATATAAGATATTATAAGATAACATTTCGATAAGCATCGGTGACGGCAATGGATTGTTTCACTGTAATTCATGGCTTCTGATGGGGAACTGCATCAAATTCAATTGTATACATTCCAGTTGATTCATACAGGTGGCTTGGAAGGACAGAAGACAAATGGCATCAAGCGGCTTGTGAAATGGATGATGCTCTCGAAAATCAAGGCCATTCTTGTGAACGCAAAACTGTGTGAAGTCAATGAAACTGTTCTGAAAATAGTTCAACTCTGGTGAGCCTAATGATGCTTGTTTGACATATTTTGACATCAACCACTGTTTTTGTGCAATTAAAGCAGGTTCTCAAATCCAGGACTGTGTTCTGTGCGCATGGAAATGCAAACGGTACAAGTATCAAGTGGTATGTGCAATCTCCGATGCATAGTGAAACCGATGATGCTCCTACAAATTCAAGAAATACAGAAACCGATGATGCTCCTACAAATCGACGTCATGGCTTTCACTGTTGTCTGATATACATCAAAAATCTTCAAACAGACTAACCCGCCTACACAAAGTGATCTGATGGCATCTACACCCAGGTAATTATGGTTTATTGCATCATTCTTCTTGTTAGTTATCTAGACTTGAGATATTTAACATCACTATGCACTGGAATCATGTAAAGAAAAGGCAAAAAATGCAAACAATTCACTAAAATGCAATTTCGTGAATGGCAAGGACATTGAAATATAAATACGAGCAGAATCCTTGAGAAAAGGCACCAAAAGGCCCAAGCTGGCCATGATTGCCAGTGCAGTGAAAACGCTGAAGAATTTCGAATGGACCAAATGCATAGCAGTGAAGCTCAGCGACGACCAACGTGACCTGGTCTCACCACAGCACGAGGTTGGAGTTCAAAGCACTGGAATACCTATCACCCGTTTTGCATGGACTAATCCTGACCCAGGTCTTTAAGAATTAGTCATGTCAGATCTATGCATGCTGCAAAAAAAACTGTTGGTTCAACAATCCGGGAATGTGGCAAATGCCAGGCTTTCGGAGTCCTGGCAGTGCTGTCAACAACCCCACCGGCAAATCTGAATACCAAGTCACCAGGGCGTAGGCGCCTCTGCAGGGAAAACACTGAGTTCGGAGCTGGTTCAAAAAGGTTCATTTATTGAGACTCCCCCAAAAATAAGTCTAAGCACACAAGCGGCATCAAGCGGCCCATTTCTGCCATTAAGTGGTTGTTGTCCTCAAGGAATGGAGTCCTCTCTCCGTCTCCCGCCTGTCCGTCGGCCTCCTTGTGCCACGGCCAAGGAAATACGTCCATAGGATCGGTGCCAAAGACAGCCGACACAGGTGAACATGGGGCGGCCATCATGTCACTGTTTAAGTTCAGTTCGTTGGCAGGCGTCAAAGACGAATACTTCGGATCATTTTTGACCATTTAGGAATGAACTGATTTCAATTGAGTTCTGAATTTCTGAACCCGTTTGAAATTTATGACAGAAACCAAAATAGTTTTTGGCGGTGTTTGCTCGAAACATCTCAATGTTTCCAAGATCTTTCAAGTACAAATAGCAACTGAACTCAGTCTTCTATAATAAATCACAAATTAAATCAAATCAGTCTTGTATACAAAAGAACTATATGTGACCAGCTTCAGGACAGCAATTACTTGAACACCATGTGCACAGTGAGAATTTGTAAGGTAATTATCATGTACATGCCGTGCACAAGGAAAACACAATTGCTAAAACAAAAAAACACATGACAATTTGAAACCTAAAACAGCTTCGCCAAACACAACAGCCTCACTGAAGGTGAACAGGGTGATTAATGATTATACAATGTGCCGCACAATTGGTGGATGTTTGGCATGCAATGCATAGACATAGACAGTTAATAAATTTGAACACACAAACCCCTAAAGGGCTTTCAAACTCAACACATCTCCTCGTCTCTTGACAGTTTGCTTGGAAACCCATCAGTATTTGAGGGCCAACTTTCAAGTTTAAGCATGTAAAGCCGATAGCTAAAGATGATAAAAGACAGCTGAATAGGGAATTATAACGAAACTGAAACAAAACTTTGAAACCACCAGCTACACACATCCAAACACCCTACTGCTTCCTTGACATGGTTGAACCTTCAGCTACTTCAAGGACATGCAGTAAAATATGATCCCTGCACCCAGCCTCTCGGAGTTGCAGCTGAAACTCCTGAAAATCTGGTGCTTTTTTTCCTCAAAAGGAACGCCCTGAACGAATGCATCAATTAAAGTAGTTGCTAAAACCACGCGGGTGAGGTGATGACGGTGATGAAGGCCCTTTGGCAAAATGTCATACGTACAGTATACATACATATTATCATATAATATATTATATCATATTATATTATATCGTATTATATTATATCATATCATATTGCAATTATATTGCAGAAACGACCGGAGAGCTATCACAATGAATTCGTCAAAAACACGATCTTTATGTTTCAGCCAAGCAAACAGCCTGCGGTACGCGGTGGTATGGGCCATGCCATGGAAGGGTCTTGTTGAAACTGTAATTCATCCTGGTTGCCCTTGGTCCATGCGATATTTCGTCTGAAACACAAGGATAGATGGCCTTGTATATAAAGCCATGCAAACATTTTTCAACTCACCCGACCTAATATGCTGCAACAAAGCAAATTATGGTAAAATCAGGAGTCATGTAACATGCAATATCTGGCATTATTCAGCTGCGTTCTACAGATGCGGCTGGAGAGCGCAGTCTACAACATGTTCACGTTAGACTATATCATAGAAATCAAAACAGATTCAGAGAATTTCAGAGAGAGAGAGAGAGAGGAAAAAAACATACAGTACAGAATGTAGACCAGTAATGACTAGTATTGATATCATCATACTTCTGAATTTTCCCAGTGACCCAGTCTTTGTAGAAACAAAAATAGGATTGGTTGTATCGGACTGAAGCTTGCTATAGTGGCAATGACAGTGTCTGTCCAGCTCCTACCCTGTCGTGGGAAGTAGCACAGTCTCCTGCAGCTTCTTCTCTTGACTTTTCCTTGTCAGGGCTGACAAGTTCTTGCAAATTCAACAGCATCTCAGCCATGCTTTTCCTACAGGGTACCGCAGGCAGGTGTAAGCGAGCAAACCGTCTTCTTTGACTCAGTGTCACTTCTTTTATACAGCCTAAATCGGTGCCGATTGGTACTCGCTAAGACTTCACCCTCATTCCTTGGACAGATTCTAGTTGACTCTCATATCAAGCTCTGGATGAACTTAGAACCCCAAGCATTTTTATCATTTTTGCCTTGTATTTTCGGAACTGTTCATCAAGTTGCCCCCACGACCTGGAAAGCTTCCCCAAACTTTAGGCAGTCGAGTCACAAAGTATCCCATGAGCTCAAGTCCTGGAGCAGCATGAAACATGAACAATAGCGTTTAACGTCTTAAAACAGCTTATATCTTATACTAGCTGTAACATTTAACAAATCTGCAACCATTATGTACAGTCAGGAAGGATAAGGCTTGGATGAAGAGCAGGGCCGCAGCCCCCAAAGAAACCCGGACCACAAAGGCAGGTCCTTTACCAACCTCCGCGCCGCCACTGTCAATGCACGAAAACCTGCAGGTTCCGCACAGGGGTGGCATGTGCAACAGCAAGCAGCAGCAACCGCAAACTGGAGTTGAAACTGAATCACATAACATAGTAGGTAATAATCAATATATATGGCTTTCACAAATTCATCAAGTAGAATAACACAGTGTGGACGATTTCATGTGAACCTCCTGTGTTGAATTAAGAACCATTTCAATTCCACAAACAATATCTTCAAAAAAAAACAAAACCAGCAGGCAAACATTGATGGGGAAAAAGGCAAGCCAGAAAATCGCCTGAAAGTTGTTCAGCCAAAGCTTTTTGGAGATCGGTGACCTTTGGCGTCCGAACACCAAGAAAACACAAGCGCGCCGGCAACAGGATTATGACGTCAAATACTTTGGAAGTCTTCAAACGAATTCACAAGGGAACATACTTCTGGGACAATTTCATTCGACTGAATCTCCTGATGAAATAGGTCTCCGCAGGTAGAGGCATGGATGGATATGGGACTTTGCTAGTGCGGCAAAGAATTCTGGCATTACTCCCTCTTGGATTCAAGTTCCATAATCTACCCGCAATTGACCTGAATCAATCGTCCAGCAATTAATTTTCTACCTGTTTCTACCAACGAATAGCGAAATGGTATGAAATACCGACTTAAAGATCTGAAATAGCTGATGCCATGCCATGGTCAGCACTTCAATCAATTTCACTGCGTTTCAAGTTTCAACAACCGCGACTTCGGCAGCTGGATGGCCACGACCAATTGCTGCATCTCCATGAGAACTGAACACAGCGCTTGCAGCGCCTGATCCTTGACATGTGCTCAGCTCAAACCTGCTTTCTACCCTGTTTTCCTTTGGCATGTCTCTTAAATCTGATTTTGTCTTTTCTTATCGCATCCTTTATCTTGTTGTCGTTTTTCGTTTCTTTGTTCTTCCCTTTTGTCTTGGTTCAGCGTTCTGTTCTTCGTTTTCTGCTCTTTTTGCAGCGATTGTATGAGATTTTACTCCATTTTTTTTCCCATCTTTTTACTTTGCTTTTGCGGGTTCTTGGGGCTTGTCTCTCTTTTCTGTTCTCTCTTTTCATGCGGGCACCTTCGCACGGGTTGACTTATTTTGACCGTTCCTCACAGCAAGCTTCCGCAGCCTTCTCGTTGTTTGATGTCTTCATGGAGTGAAGAGCCTCACATGATCATGAAAACACCATTGCAAGCAGTGCAACAAGGATTCGCCCCAAGGAAGTGAAGTGTGATGCAGTGTAATGCCTCATCCGCAAAATGCAAGTAGTTGGCCCTGTCTTCCAAACAAAAATTGCCTTCAAAGCTAAAAGCATGTAAGAAAAAAGCCGGGGTTCAAAGGTGTTCAGAGGCTCAGAGTCAAAGGCTCCACTCTGCGTAGAAGTCCCCAAACCAGTCACCAAATCCAACGTTGCTTGGCTTGCCTGATGTTGATCCTTTTGACCTTGAGCATGTGTATTCCTTCCAAGCGTTGGCGGCATTGGCCAAAAATGCCGAAGACATCGAAAGACACAGTGAGTTACGCTTTACATAAATTATAGAGCTACAGTATAAGTCGTTAGTATCTTCTCATTTCCTCCACTCTAGCATAGCATCTCAAAATGGTGGCATTTAGTTGAATATGATGGAAAGAACTCCCCAATTACAGTGATATGAATCATTGAGGAAAAGTGCCTCAAGGAGGTTTCCAAAGCTTCTCGTTCTGCCTCATGACCTTGGAGGTTGGATGTTTCAAGGTGTCATGGGGCAACTCCAGGCTACTCTCAACTCAGATAGTCTTGTGATAGCAAGTGAATGTGTTACATAATCAGATCACATCAAACATGCAAGCCATACACCTGTTGTTAATTTTATTGATACCTATTGTGTATTATAACATTCATACATGTAAGTGACTAACCATACAGCATGGCACCGCATGGCACATTAATATTGAATCTTGGAATGCCATCCAACCCGTTGCCAGGACACAGGACATGCCTGTCACGACCCTATACACAAAGACTGCAGTATACAGCAGTACTGACCCACAGGCCAGGTCAAGATCGGTGACCACACGTTCTTCCGAAAGCCTTCGTTTTTCCACCTGCACCACGAGCAAAGACTGTGACAAACTGAACTGGAAGATTCTCTCGGCTCAACGATTTGCACGGGGACGTGATTGGGATTTAATGAACGTGACATGCAGCGTGTGATGGACAAACTACTGTGATTGTTGAAACAATCAGCTAGTAGCAGGCTTGCGCCAGCAAAGTGTAATATACACCGGATTTCACCGGAGATTTCTTCGACTGTCCCTGTCAACTGCTTCAAGAATTCAGAAACACAGGTATGTATCTTCGAGGCAACTCTTTCTTTATTTGTCACTCCCTCTCTCCCCATGCATACATATATATACATATATATATAATAAATTTAATTAAATATGTATACATATTTCTGGGGCATTGTCTGGGAAATCGATAGACCAAGTAGCAACTTAAGATGCCTATATCCCTTTCGAGAACAAACATGCGTCTTCAGTTCAAAGTTATAAATAGAATAACTATATCAAAACTGTTTACCAAAATGGAGCAAAGCCATAGTGGAGCCTATACTTTTGCGCCACAAAACAGGATCAAGACTGGAAGATGAGCGGAATGACGCCAGGATAGGCCCAATGCCCAACAGTCAGAACCTCCCGGTGCAGCTCTTCTTGAAGAGACTGACCTTGTCAACTTGGGGCACACAAAATCAGAAAGTTGCAGGGCTTAAGCCTCCAGAAATTGTCGGACCCACAAGGGAAGATCCAAAATATTTGTTCCCATTGTTTTGGATCTACCTTTTCTTGATTCTGAAGTGGTACATCTCGTGTTGGCTGTAGGTGGGATATGGCTTGTGCATAGCATTCAAGGTTCGGACACATACACGCACACACAAAATGACTTCAACTGCATAAAAGAACCAAAACACATCGAGGGAGTGGTCCTGTCGGCTGCAGGCCTAGGATAGACTACAGGCATTGTCTAGTCCGGACTCATTGTCCCCCCAAAGCAAGCACACCACTAAGCTATTTTTCCGCAGTGTAGCGACTTAAAATAAACAATCCAGGCAATCTGAGTGATTGGATAAAGCTTTCCGCAAACCTGAAGGATTCGGCTGCGCAATTCGATGTGCAACCGCGTCTAACTCTAGACCAGTGCCATCCATTGCTGAATGTTGCATTGATCGAGCAGCACTTCCTAGATACACTAAGTATATGTCTGCAACTTTGAAAGAACCCCTTTGCGCTTGCCTGGCGGTTTCACTTGGTCTTCCCCATGAGTTGCCAAAGCCAAAGTCGTGACACATGCAGAATTGGCAATTGAGATATGGATCCCTCCGCTCTACCTGCTGATGCCACAAAACGATAGAGAAGCAACTGAAGCAACTCATGAAATTTTCAGGGCTGACCATGTGCTCTATGAACAAATACTCCGGGGAAGCAACTCCATACCATTCAATGGCCCCTAGTGGATACAATTGACGGGTTTCCCCTTGACACGTTTCCGAAGATCAGGCAATTGTTTCCATCAAGCGACGAGTATCATTTTGTTCGCTCGTTGTACACATGGCTTGACCAGTATGATCCAGTATGCACGTTGGACTTGGATGCTGCGACACTTCTGAACAGGACTAACATGCAAGTTATATAATCATTATACATGTTGATCCAAGTTAAGTCCTGATTTCAACTAATATTTGTCTTTACTTCTCAAACATCTTGACGAAGTCTGCTCATCCAGAAGGAATGTTTATATCTATAATTATGTTTACCTTTTCTATTCTTTATCAAAATGGGTCGACTGAATAAACCTTGTCATGAGCAACCTTCCTATGAATCTATGTGCACAGAATGGCTGGATTCTTCTACCCCAAATGTGAGTGACGGTTTTGGCTCAGGCGCAGCACCAAAGCCTGTCTTGTCCGGGCCAAACATCATTGGAAGGGGTGAAGGAAGGTCCTCTCAATAAACTATAACAAATAACAACACAAAAACACAGCAAACATCAGCCAACAACCACATCTTACAGTTGTATCTTTCTGAGTCTTTTCCAATTCTATTTGCATTTGGATTGTGTGTTCTGCCCGCAAAATATATTTCTGGGGCTTGACCAAACTGCCAATGATGTAGCCTAGCATCCTCGATGTGAAAGGTTGCAAACACATATAATAAAGCTTGCAAAGTGCAAACAAACATTAAACATGGATTGCAAATGGTTACTGTTCAATCAAATCAGATCCCCAGCGTACACTCTGAGGGAAAAGTGCCACAAATCCACGACTGCTCCAACAATTTCACCCCACACCGGTCCGGAACGCATCAACTCACAATGGATTTTGGTCCAAAAACCGTCAATGTCTCAAAATTAGCCTGCGGCACGCAATTATGTTGAGTTGCTAGTTTTCTTCAAAACGTTCATTCTGTCAAAAAGCAAAGATTTGGGGTGCCACAATCCCAGCAGAGTGACCTCTGAAAAAGTTGTCCCCCAAAAGACCTTCACGGCCACCGATAGCGACTCGACCTTCAGTGCTTCAGCTTTTCTCCGGTGTCTCGGCCTATGGATGCTCAGGCAGAGCTGCAAAGGAAAAGGTGTGTCCATACATATGAAGTTATATGGATTGACTGACCCACAACTTTGTGGTCGATATACATGTGCATCAAAGGTTGCATATGCACATGCAAATATGTCTGTGTTTGTGTGGGTGCGGGTCTGCATGAATGTCTCTCTGTCGTATGCATTCGTGTAACCAAACAGGGAAGAGAATTACATGGGCACGAAAAGTATATATGTATTTCTTTGCCGTGCGACTGTAATATTATAAATTGTACACACGACATGGATAATTGAATTTCTTCAGGCCAAATCCCTCGAAGAAAAACAACAAAACGAAGATCTATTAGGATCATCCAGTCTTCCTAAGTTCAATCCATCTCTCACAGTTCCAAGCGAAGGCCTCCGTGTCATGGCTCTTCTTGGCCTTTTTGGGCGACTCCTTGAGTGGCTAAAACATGCTCAAACCAGCAGAAGAGTCGAACAGTTGAAGGATGTGGAAGGTCCTCGGATGCATCTTTCTTTTTTTCATCCTCACTGCCTGCGATCCAAAGGGACAGGTTCACGCAATTGCACGTGCATACCTTCCCAAACATTGGTGCAAAAAGGTGCAAAAACCTGACGAAGACGGGGTCAGCATAGCATGCCAAGGTGCTACCTGCTACTGTCCACATCATCAAATTGATATCTAATAAATCAAGAGCTACGATGAGCCACAACAATATCTCGGACGCCTGAAGATGACGAAGATGAACTTGATGACGAAGAGGACTTCCTTGAATTGCCAGGTGTAAGATATCACTTCGCTGGGTTTATACCGTCATGCGCGGCAGCAAGCTGATGAAACCTGATACCGATACCTCAAGCTACTGTTGCTTGCAGCTCTCGTATAGGGAAAGGCATGCACAACATGCACAACCCTCCTTCGCATTTGTTGGGGTGATTATGGTTGCCTGAGGCCGAAACTTTTTCTTCTTTTTCTTTTCCTTCAGCAGGCAAACGTGCTGATCAAAAGGCCCAAAAACCCTCCAAAGGATCAAAGAGCTGGACTCTCTCAAACACTTGGACCATCATGAATTTTCAAGCTATCAAAAAATTAGGGAATATCATATTAGTAGCCTTTTCTTTGGCTACTGAAACAACATTGTTTCGATTGCTTGCTGTAACTACCTGCAATGAAAATCATTTGAGGTCGCTTTGATTCACCCCTGGTCATGGCAGTCCAAGGGCATCTGTGCATATTCATTGCATCACGCATGCCTTTTTCTTATCCTTCTTTTTCTTCTTGTCTTTCTTTTTCTTGTCCTCGCACTCCGGCAGCTCAAGGAACAGCTGGAAAAATGAGAAGGTCATAACTCATAAATGGAGCCGTGGCGTATGTGGCTCATGTTGCAGCATCAAACAAAAGGTGACTAAGGGTCTGAAAGGGAGATGTGCCTATACACTGGAATCATTGGAATCCACAAATGGTAACTAATTCCAACTGGTTCTGATACTGCGAGAAGAACCAGGCAGTTCAGGGTTCATGTAGACTGAACAACGGCCATCAAGCTTCCCTCTTCAATTGAAATAGGTCAATAAATCGTATTAAATCATCAAACCCTGACCGTAGTAGCATGGCCTGACTTTTTGAACTGCTGTGTCATATTCTTTGCTGAACATTTGAATGTCACTCTAGTTTTCACAGCAAACCAACTCAAAGCTTCGGAGGGACCTCGGAGAAAAGAAGCAATCCTGCCTATGGGCCTGCACCCCTACCAGCCACAGTCGCACTTGTTTCACGCTCTCTTATGTCATGATCTTCCAATTGTCTAGTTTGTGCCATATTTAAATTTCAGAGGCAGCAAACGTGACTTCAGAACAGACCAAACGCACTACTGGATATGCTGCAAAGCATACGCCTGCAACACGCCGATAATCACACCCAATATACCACCGACTAGCAGCAGAATCCACTCATCATCTTGGAAGATGGGATGCACAATGCTCTCAAATTCTGGTGGTGGTATCCTTTGCAGTCGCCATGTTAATGTCTCCTGCACATTCATGGCCGTGTCCATGTATTCCTCAATTGCCTGAGAGTGTTGTGGAAGAAGTTCCAAAGAAAAGTGCTCCACGTCTTGCTTCAGTTCATCCATCTGTGCTTCAATTCTTGGAGCAACAACTGCAACTCGGCTGGCAAAGCCCATGCTCCTCTCCACTGATCTATCCACATGTTTGCGATAGATTTGCAGAACCTTGTCCACTCCTGTGATGTGGCTGATCAACTATCTTCAAAGCATCCCAGAAAAAAAGTTTGGCAACAGAAAAAACATCAAACGACATCATTGGAAGCATCCAACCTGTTTTTTAACAGCAAGCAGTGATCATATGATTCCGAGTATGCAGTACTGTGATTTGGACACCGCAGCTGAGTAAAGCAGCCTTGTGGCATGTGTGAAGTTTCGGGGCTACCTGATTCAATGGGATAGAGTACTTGAAATTGGGCTTCATGCTGTGGAAATCTACATGGCCCCCACAAATGTTCCATTTCCTGTGGAGTTGGGAGACCGCATCATGTAATGAAGCATTGCTCTGGCATCCACCACGTTTTTGCCTGAAAGCCGGGGGCTGTCGTTGGGGAAGCCTGATCAACTTCCAATATTCAAAACCATGCCAGTCGGTTTCAAAGTTACTGCACCCACAAAAACAATCAAAAACATTTACTTGATTCACTGTCGTTGAATGAGTCAATGGAATAAACGAAATCTATACTACAGTCTGCATAACAATTGTGTATGAAATGCATTGATCTATTGTATATTGGAGTTTGAGCTAACAAAACCTAGAGTGACAATTCCATTCGGGCAGCCAAAGTGGTAATGCCGAAGCTATCCATCACATGGAAGTTTCTTGGAAGGGAGATCAAAATGATCAAATTCAAGTCCAAGAAAGACTGCGGGTGATTGGGATGTTCAAAAGCGAATTCCCGCCCGTACAGACTCTTTAAGATTCTGTAAATCTAACACGGGCCACGGGGAGTGAAATCTGGAAATTTACGACAAGCATTGGCAGGGGGGAGAGCTTCTTTTCTTGCCGTATCCTGTGCTGCTAGGCTGCAAATCAGTTCTGCCATCTTTTGGGAGGCTTCCCTCTGGCGTTTCATAAAAACGCCCTGCACATTAATCCGGCCATTGCAGTATTGGTGGGGCCAAACTGGACGGAAAATCATCTTGATCGCGATCCTGCACTGATCTGCACTGGAAGAAGAAAAAATCAGAACCCCCTGACTTGGAGGTTGACATAGAAGAAGCTATCATTTGAAGTTGCGTATTGTAATGTTATGTGCACGAAGTTAGGCGTCTTTCGACTTCCATCATGTCAAATACCGAAGTAATCGAAATAATCTGCGGAATATCTGATGTACGAGTATGTTGCACAGCATTGACTGCGCGTCATCTATGTCTAACTCATTGTAGCGAATATATGCGTACAATTAAGAGTTCGTTTGCATCTAGAGACTTTCCACATGAACTGACATAATCAAATGAACCCATCAGCAACCAAGGATCCAGTTTGTGAAGTAGCCGATGATCAAACCAGACACTGGCAACATCACATAATCCATGCCCTGAACCTTGGGGTCAGCTCTCCACAATTCAATGTTCCATGCAATGATCAATTCCCCTTTTCTCTGCAGAAACACAAGGAAGAAACAAAAAAAGTTGACATATATAATCAGACAAATTAACATTTTCCAATAGTAAGTACACCACCACCTGCACTAAGCCCAGAAGAAATCCCATGAAGGCAGCAATTCGCTGAATGAAGGTCAGTTCAGTCACAGCCACAGATCGAAACATGTCCACCATCATCCGAGGGTTGTTCACAAAGGTGTCCACAGACATCTGTTGCAAATCCAGAATTGAACCTGATTATCACCGGAAAAAAAACGTTCTCTCGAAACTGGAGCTCCAGTAGGTTCAAGGTGTAAATTCACGGACCTATGAAAATTATGGATACAAATTACGTGATACATGATGATACATGTATACTGTATGTATTTAATTTCATAGATTCCATTTGGATTCCATTCCAACAGTCTAGAGTTTCTCTCTTGCAGAAGTGAGGAGCTGATATTGTTTCGAAGTTCCAGCATGGCATCACCAAAACTGGCCTGCTAGCGCTTGCAAGAGGCGGTGATCGCTCAAACAAAGCAGTAGATGTGACATCTGAGTTTGTGATACTTTTCGGGCATGTTCCTAATGCTAGAGCCCCTGCAGCTTGTAATTGGATACAATTAAATTGGTAGGTTTCCGCAGAACATCTCTTGGACCATTGTGCTTACATCTCCTTTCATCGCCACAAAGGTTAAAAAGCGAACAACGCTTCATCCGATTGGAGATTCGAAAGTGTTTCCCTTTGGCAATGAAGCACAGTTGCACCTTGGTATCCTCCAATACCTTTGTCTTCAATTCAGATTGCACCGTCTCAGGCAGAATTTGCCACACAGTGGGCAAATGCTTTAGCCTTACCAAAACTGGAGACTGTGAAAGGATCAAACTCATCATCAAGCTGTTGGGGGGTTCTGTAAGTGGTGGGAACTTGGCACAAAAGGGAAATAAACTCCAACATGTTGTTAAAATGTTGGGAACATCTCCAGTAGCAAGTTGCATAATCTTCTCCAAGACTTGGAAACATAGACCTCCCATCATCTCTTCCAGGGTGTCAAAAAAGTGCTTTGGCTCAATTCCTGAGTAGTTTTGAGTTTTGTGCCGCACATGGAACGGCTATATTAGCATATTTTCCAAATACAAAACATTTCAAATAGTGACGCAGCAGCGTTGGTTATCCAACTTAAGAGACTTTACACTTCTAATTTCATTATCCCTTTCTCAAATAGACCAAGAAAGTTGAGATGAAACTATCTGGGAATCGGTCCATAAACTCCTCAATGGTCACAATGTTTCCAATCATTCGATCGCAGGCCCGTCGAGCCATGACTTCTGCTTTCCGTGGCACAATGCCCTGCCAGCCATTGATCGGTAATCCAAACCAGCTGGGGACGATGGGGCGGGATGGAAATCCCACGAAGTCCTGGTTGCCACGCCATCATTGCCCACAGACAAATTATTATGCGGTCACTCGGCAACTTGTTTTGGGGGGGCTTTTGGGGTGCAAAGGTGAGAACTCAAAAATGCTTGGAACAGCACGAGACTCAATTGGAAAGAACATCATCTGTAATGCAAGCCACACGTGAAACCAGGTGAAAAGGAGACACACCAAGGGTACCGACAGCAGCTTCGCTAAACGAATGAAGTCAACAGGGATTCCCAAGGAGTTCTTGGGCACATTGGTCTCATGCGCCAGTTTCACCCATTCCACAGCAATCCAAATAGCAGTCCCCAAAAAGACCACCAAAATAAAAGCTGTGAAAGCATGCCGGCGAGCAAATTCCACCACAGGTGGGTAACTTCTTCTCAGCGGGGGTTCGTAACCTGGGAAGTTAAAGCAATCAAAGACATGAAGGTATAAGGTAGCTGATAAATGCTTTTGGCTTTTGGTTTATCATCTCACGATCTTCATATTGTCTGTAAAAAATGCAACATCTTTTCTACCAACAGAATTACCATGCCCATTGCTTTTCGTGTCTTTTTGTTTAGGTAGCGACGTCAGAAAAATAGAGGGCAATGAGAAGCAGCCAATTGAAGCAGTACATGGCAATAGGTTGGAGCCCATTTGCAGCAGGCATCAAGAGCAAAACAAAGCAAGTATTACACTAAGTATATAAGGGTCAAAACCCAAACTTTCTCTATATGCTGCTTAGCCTGATAATCAACAAATCCATGAGTGCAGTCACACTACCACCACGAAACAAGACTACTTTATTTCCATCAAAAGTAACTCGAGCGATACGTCATGATACCTCATTAATTTGATTCACACTTCCTCAAAATGTGTCACTGAATCTGGATCTCGGGTCTTTGACCATGCCACTGAAACGCTCCGTTCTGGCGCTGCCTTGCTCAGTCAGTTGGACTCGTAAGGAGCGACTATCCACTGTCGCCTCCATGGACTTGTGCCTGACCAGTCTTCAAAGGCCTGACCTTTTGGTGACCATGGGATGCAAGTCACCAACAAACAAGTTATATACTGCTTCTAGCTGTCATGTCTGCACATGCATTAGTCACCAGCCTTCAATCCATGGACTGTTCAATAATCTGTGAGGGGTTTTAATGAATATGTCGACTGTCTAGATCAAGGAGCTGCTTTGGAACACCTCTGGACACATCGTTGTTCCTACCAAGTGGATATGAATTTGCTGGTGAAATGACTGATTAGTGTGGATCTGGGTTGCTTTGCGGATGCAGCCGTCTGACGGTAAGTTTGGCGGCCTTGTCTAACGCAAGATTTCTTTATCTGAGACACCATTAGATCAAATTCAACTACTGCACCGTTATTAGTTATCAATATCCAATCATTGTCTTTGAAAGCTTTGCATCTTCACCCTTTGACACACAGCCGCACCAACGACAGTGACAAAACAAAACACAAGAATTAGCACTAGCGCTACAGCCAGCTCAAGAGTACCTAGTGAATGAAGCCGATCATTGGCTGAATTTTATGTACCATTCCACCACTACTCAAATTTGCACCTGAAAATTCACCATCACTACAGCTTTGGGCCAGTTCGAGTTGTCCTTCTTTTTGTCTTTCTTCTTGTGCTTCTTCTTCTCTTCCTGGGGTGCCGGTTGGATTCTTGCTCGGCGTAGGACAAAAGTTCACCAGGTCTGGAATGCAAATCCACAAAAACAGCACCTCTAGTAGTTTTCCAAAAAAAAAAGGAGATCGTTCTGCCAGGCAAAAGGATGTAAAACTGTACGGCACCGAATTTTGGATTCTTTTGTAATTTCATTCCCCCATTCAACCAGCCTTCTTGAACTCTTTGTTCTGCCTTTCTGCAGCGGCAACTGCATGCTTATCCAATTGACTATTCCTTGACAAGTGGAGGAAGCGAATTCCGGCATGCTGTGGAGCCAATGGAAAGCGAGTGACCTAGAATTGAAACTGCATAAACGCTGGATGCTGCTGATGTATTCGTTCGGATCAACTTTGCTTGAACATCTGAACATCCCACACCAGGCCATCAACTAAGCATGAGGCACAAATTTTTCCAACATCTTTTCCATGGTTCGGGCCTCGGCAATGCAAATATATCAAACAACAACCCAAGGACATGGAGATTCCAAGCAACAAGAACTGGAAGGCTGCAATTGGTTGGAATTGGCATGCACTACTCGACGTTATAAAAGCATGTATTATTTCTAGGTGCCATTCATCGATACGCATATCTGGTCTGAACATGTCTGAACTATATCCAAGAGGAAAACCACATTCAGGAATATTATTACTAAAAAATCATCAAGGTACTGGATACTGCAATTCGTAATGAAGTTAACATGTACACTGCATGGCAATAAACAAGATCTTACCCATGAGGAGAAAGACCCAAGGACTCACCACACAAAATGTATAATAAGAAACCAAATGTCAAAAACCTGTTTTTTTTGTCATGGGGGCGCAGGCAATAACCATCAGCGCGAACCACATTTACTGTACTGTACTCATCATACAAAGCAATGATCTCGGGGCTACGAGGAACAAAATCAACACCATCATTACCTAATGTCTGCTTTTCAGAAGCAATAAAAACTGAAAACAATATCTCTCAGTTTCTACTTGTCAAGTATCATGCTTAACTTTATGTCGGGTCACGCGGGCAGCAATGAGTGCTGCCCGATATCTATTGGATCCAAGCCGCAGCATCTGGAACCACAGGAACTCGAGCGCCACCAGCACCCATGGCCTGGCAGTCTTCCAAGATCTATGGGTGGAAAATGCACCCTCCCCCCCCCAAAAATACACCACAGCAAAATGGCTTGTAGAATGTTGATAAAATCAAGCTATAATACAAGTATGTACGAAATGCATGAATTGAATATGCATATATCAACGCTTCAAAACGTTTCTATGAACTTCTATGTAGCTTTCCTCATCGTTTAGCATGAACATGAGTATGGCTCAAACTGGTTGCGGCTGAAAATGGGTGATTGCAAGACTCAAATTGACCCACTTCATCTGAGTCATATCGAGTCATATCCGCCTGCCATCCAGTGGTTTTAACGACATCCTTTACCTGAATCATCCCCGCAACTACGACAATCACAAGGCAACCGCCCCGTTACGCCGTTGCCTCACCCAAAGCAATTGCCTTCTGCGTGGTTGCCTGCAGGCATTGTTCGATCGAAAACAAGAGCTGAGCTATGAGATGATAGGCGGAATGGGTGATGATTATCATCGGGCCGAAAGTGGCAAGCTGCAAAACACCAAATGCAATTGAGCCGAACTACCTCTTAGATTTTGAATCTTTCAAGCCCTAAAGTCACCTGTCATCATCATCATCATCATCATCATCATAAATTGCTATCTTGATGTGACAACACGAACCGAGAGAAGAAATCAATGGCTATAGTAATTGACCAATATCATCCTCCATCCAGCTAGCTCGAATTAGGAAGCCTTGCATTGGAATCTTGCACCGGCGACGAATAGCAAGGCAATTGGCAATTATAATCAATTATATAATATATAGATGATAGGTCCTAGGTAGAAACAACCTCCTTCTCATCAGCGCTCACCAGTATAGTCGTAAGATGTCCTAAGGTACGAGTACATACGAGTACGACATGTACTATCACAGAAAAACAAATCTCAGACTTTAACTTTAAACGTTGTGCATTTGGGTACGCTTGGGCCATCTGCAACTTTGTTGCCTGCGCATTGCTTTGTAGTGACTTGGCGAAGGTCGCTGAACCACCAGACCTTGGGTGTCAACCAAATCTTCAGAGCACCGACATGCACAGGCTACCGGTATTATACTCACCGTTAGCCCAAACAGCCGAAGACACTCCATCAATGAGCCAATCCAAAAAGGTCTTACTGTACACGGCAGGACCTTGACCCGTCACCACTTCTTCTAGGCTCCGACGATAGTCCCATGGTTTCGAAACGGCTCTTGTAGCTATCCTGGCGTGAGAGCTCTCAGTGACCACCTGGGACCTGCAACCATAGATCGAGAACCTCATAGTGGAGATAAATGCAGTTTTTGTGGGGCAAGGATTCCCATTCATAAAGCGGTACACAGTTACCAAGAAATGGGATCAAAATGTCCGACCTCAGTGCATGTGCAAATCTGGCTTTTCTTATGACTCGAAACTCGTTCTTCACTCTTTTGCAATGCTTGTTGAACCAACTCTTTGCCAATATTTTGATGTGCTGACCCTCGAATATTGTCAGTCAACCAAAGAACTGGACTTTGATGCACAAACTCTATGATGTAGAGTGACTTTTTGTCGGAAATGATATTGTAATGAAATATGGAAGTGATCATGCCTCTTATCTGCGTAGTGTCTGCAGTCTGAACACATTTCCGGGGCAACCCCAGGCCAATGACACTTCAAGTTGCCGATGTTTGTCTCATAGTGAATTCAATACTTCATCCCTGTGCGAGTTCCTATGCCGCAACCAACCACAGCCCAACGGTCCATGCTATTCGGCTTGGTGCCCTGCATGCGCTTTGGCCTCAGCATTCAACAAACGCAGGCAGGCAATAAACATAGAAGCCCTCTACGACTCTACTGAAACTATCTCGCTCTCTTCCGTACAGTCATGACTCTTCCTTTCATTTTCAGGTTGGCTTCTTGAACACCTTTGCTCCAGTGGTCGTGTCTTACTTGGTTGGGACGTGATATGACGTGTTGTTTTTTCCAGCGATGTGCCAGTCGCTGTCATTGGACGTAGTTGGCCGAGAGTTCTAGCCAGCGTCACACGCCATCACATGGACTGGAAAATCACAACTATCGAACCATGGCCACCCACAAATCAAACAATGGACCATGCTAAACACAGCACCACTATATATAAGGGGCAACATTTTCAATAGACCCATCGCATGCGTTATAATCCCAAATTTTCACATGCATAAGATTCAGCAGTGAAAATGACCTACGGTACAGAAATATCCCTTTTTCCAGTTGTGTCATGGCAGTCGACTGTCAGCAAAGCCACTCCTTCACTTCCATTTTTACCGGGTTGGTGCACCAGAACCACAACCCTGACAATCCTGTTTCAAAGGCGAGCGACATCCCTCCAGACTCAAAGCCGACAGTGTTCATCCTCAGATCAAAACCGCTGGTGAACATTTAACTACACGTAGGACAAGTTTGGGGTGTCTGCGCTACATGTGAGGCTACGAAGGTGAAGGTGTAAAATCCTTACGGCCAACTCCCCACGCGGCCAGGTGAGTTTCCGTGTTTCAGCTGGTGCGGTGAGTGCGCTTCTGCAACAGGAATGAAAGTCACAATGCAAACCTCTGAGGCTGACAATATCGCACAGTATCAACATCAGTCGTGGGTATCAGAAAGTGGTCTATGATGGTCTATGTGGTCAGATATGGTCAAATGGTATTTTGTTCAAACAATCATGTGGAATGTAGTGGTCATCGGAGATTTTCAGCCGAGCTTCTTGGCCTCCATTTTGGCCGTGCGGTATTCTAAAATGTTCATCTTTGGCGCCATGGTGACAGCACTATGGTTGCTGTGGGGCACGAAGTCAAAAACCAACTGTGACCTACTACTGTCACTCTACTGTCTCAAGTATCCCAAGGGCCAAAGAATAACATCTCCGCTTTGCCAATATAGATTCTTTCTCACTCTTTTTTCCTTGGCACCTAGGGATTTGAAGGACCTAAGACCTACAATTCCTCTCAACCTAGGAATAAATCCAATGAAGCTTGGTAACTCACATGTCATTGCAATGGTGCCTTCTTCTAAGAAACCTAGCCTGACATATGGATACATGTGGCACATGTGCCTGGCTGCATGGCTGCGGATGTGGCATGTTTGATGTCATGATGGGATAGTCACTAATTGGTTGTGATGAACCTCTCTGTGTTTGCTTCTAATTCTAATCATCTTGTTTTGCCGATTGTGTGCAGGGTGATTCCCAATGTGCACATCATCCGGGCACAGCACAGCTCTTCCAATCCAGGACTCCTTCCCTACACATCCTTGCCAAATACTGCATACCTGCTATTGAGCATAGGGTGAGCATATCCAAGTTCTGAACTGTGGCAAAAGTGGCTACCTAGTTTCCTTGTGACTGTTGATAGGCACTGCTCATGACCAACATTCAAATGAAACCACTATGCAATTGAACAGGGCTTGCCCCAAACCCTCACAGTAAAAGGTGAGAAAACACGCACCAATGGTGGATCATCAGCCAAGATTCAACCCCAACTACAACAGCTTCTATCATTATCTTTCCACCTCTTTCTCCACAGTTTTACGCTGCGTCTTGTGGATCTGTCTCCATGCCGTCCTCTTGAAATCGTCCTGGGCAAAATGCATCTCCAGGGCCCAGGTCCATACAGAAGCAGAAAAATAATCTATTCAGCTTGACCAGACTTGTCTATCTCACAACAATCGTCTTGGACAGTGGAATCTGGTCATCCGAAAACAACCCTTTCTTACCTGCAGACCCAACGCTGCTGAGAGCTGCATGGGATCATCCTTCACTATGTGAAAGGGTACCAAACCTCGATAGCACGGGATCATGTTAGCCCCAGGGTGGGTGTTGACACGCATGTTTTGTAACCTATGTGAGAGTGGTAAAGCCGATAACCTATGCGCTTGCCATGGAAACATCGTTCCCAGCACTTCAAGCCTAGAAATGACCAACAAACATCCAAGAGCATTGTTGCCAAGCATATCATGTCTTGGAATCACCCAAACCCAAAGATTCTAAGCATTTGAGAAAGTTGGCACATATAGAAAATCAATGAAACCTGAAATCACCGAAATAGATCATCATCGTTTGCTCTTTCCACTGACTCGATGGGCTTCTAGTTTTCTGAACTGAAACATGGTTCAAGCAACGCCGCGCATCAATCACCTTTGGCAGCAGTCGGTGTACTTCGTGCCAGGCCTCCTGTTTGGCAGGTGAAGGGTGGAGACCTTGGCCCTCCCAGTGCAAAGATCGTAAAAATTAACTTTGATTCTTTGATTAAGAGTGCCCAAAATGTACCTCACCTCAAGAGCCCTTCGAATCCTCTGTGATTTGGAGGGCACACGCGAAAGGAAGATATGTGTGGAAAGCACCTTCTAAAATGTCCATTGAGTGCACAAGGACGAAACCGTAAACAATGTATATCCTGGACGGAAATAGAGGAAAGGACTAAGCTGGCATAATACTTCAAGGACCTACAGGTATCATAGCATCGGCAACATTTTTGGATACAAGGGCTACCCCTCATGTACCGAAATCCTGGAAATGCCTTATAATGAGCGCTCACCCGAGTGGTCCTCATAGAACGGCAACCCATCACAACAAACGGGATATGCAAAGTCCTGGTCGGCAGCACTGAAGGGATGCATGACTCAAAATTAGTGGTTGACCCAAACTGGGCGGGATGAGTTGTCGTGGACTGTCTTGCGATCCTCTGGCACACTAAGAGATTGTAACTTAAGGCAGCCGTTCCCACCACCAAACAAATGGCACTTCTACTGATGACCACACATAGTATGTCATGAAGTATCCATAAGTATCCAATACTTGAAGCAACTGTTTCTTTACCCTCCCGGACTATGCCTTGCAGCTTTGGTGACTGGGAGTCTTTGGGAAGTAAGACCCAGTGCATGCTTCCTAATTCTTGCTAACTCTAAGTTACTCAGGACACGCAAAAACCGTAGGCACCTATAACACCTATACTAGGCTACTAGGGTGGAAGCTTAGTCTTTTCCGGATTCGATAGGCTTCAACTACCCTGGCTTCAACTACCATGGACGAATGAACCTGTAAGGATTGAATAAATGAACTGCGTTCGAATGGTCAAGTTCCACTCGCCAATCCCCCGCAGTCTGCACATCTCTATATATATCTGTATTCTAGACTTTGGCCAACAAAAAGTTTCCAAAGGGGCCCTTTCATAAGTGCAAACCGAGCAGCCTCGCGGATGAGACGTCGGGGCATGTCCAGCTTGGACAGCTTAGCTCTGGTGAAGCAGGAGCTGTTTCCACTGGGACCTGGAGAATCCAGAAGCAGCAGGAATCGATCTACAGTGAAGCTTGGGCAAAAGGTTTCCAGCCCAAGTGGCCAAAGACTGGGTCACAACAGGTTCTCCAAATGCGGAGGAAGCCCTGGCAGCGGGTTGATGAAATGTTGCTGGGAGCCACCTTTGTCCCATCTCCGGTGCCTCCCAGTCTGCGCTAGGACCCACGGACACCAAATGTGGCCAGCAGTTGTGGACGCGTTTAGAGAGCCAACTCTGCCTTAGTGATGAAGAATATGACGAGGCATGCTGGTATACCCCGAGATTTAGGGTTTGGCACTCATGCTTGGATGAACAAGGGCAGCTCCGAGGCTATCTCTGGTGCAAAACAGCTACAATACTTGCACATAAAAGTCAGTGAGTCTGGAGAAGCTCACAAATAGGTGATGTGCCCCTAGTTGAAACGTGCCCGGCCCCAGTTGCAAACTCGCCTGTCAGGTCTTATCGCAGCTGCAGTCCAAGCCACAAGTTGCAGCTGTTGTGAATGAAACGTAGATTGGGGTACCTGAGTGACCGAGCCGCAAGATTTTTTTAGCAGCGCACTCCTTATTGAAGCAGCTGATAAACAGTACAGTGTGTAAGCCATGTGCTGTTGGCCGTGATCATTTCCCCCAAACTTTATATTTTAGATCATTCGACTTAGCTCAAATCAAGGGTAGATTGGTGAAGCGAGTTTCTACGGCCTCTGGGTCCATCAGGTTGCCAGGCAAATTGAAGCATTACAAGCAACCCACGAAAGCCGGCCGGCAGTCGAACTCCTTCCCTATGTGATTCCATTAATAACATTGGAAAAACTGTAACTGTAGGGTAAATGATGTAATTCAATGTAATTCATCACTCAAAGACTTAAAGCATCTTTTAATACCCCATGTAAGCCACCCTTTTTGGGTTGCCATCTGCCATCAACTGAAGTCATGCCATTTCCTCGAAAGACATGGCTCAAACCGAGAGACGCATCACGCAAACTCTCTAGGATATATCGGTATTCCCTCAGATTCATATCCTGAGGTTGAGACAAATCATTCTGGCGAGGTGCATGCTTTGACTCATGTGACAAACCTATAGCACATTTGTAATTTATAAACATATTCATATGATTCATGGATATTCATGGCATATAATATGTGTGCAGCATTCTATCATATCAATGTATACGTATATGTACCTGTAGACTTTAATGCTCTCGGTCTGAACTATGTACATGTATGTACTGTGGATAAAACTTGGTCCTGGTGGGGAGAAATGATTGCTTGGCTCAGGTCAGAATTAGCCTTTCTTTTTCAACTCATCCCTTGTAAAAACATTTGAGCTTCTTGAGTTCGTCCAAGTGTCCAAGAAATCTCCATGCACCTGCTCACAATTTTGCCCTCCATGCCCCAAATGATCGGAACAGAAATGAACTCCTACACGCACGATGTCAAAGGCATCTGCCACCACATCGAAGCGGTCCAAACTGCGATATGGCGCGAGGCGCAGCTGAAGGTCTTTCCGCACATGATCACGAATCTCTCGGCCTATGGCGCAAACTAAGCACAATTGACTCACTCCATCTCGTACTTAATCAACCAGTTGTAGGTGCCATTGAATCTAGAACATGATTCTGGTTGGGAGATGGGATTGCCTCCATGTACTCCAGAAAAATGTGTTGCACAAACAATAAACCGAAGGAAAGGGCTCTTGGCCCTCCTACACCATCATGAGAGGCATAAGAGACATAGATGTCTGATAGAGAAACGAATAATTATCAACCGCCCAACTCAACAAGAACAAATGGCCTAATCTGGCCTAATCATTGATCATGCCGAATCATGCCTAATCTCAAACGAGTCTGTCAGAAATGAATGAGTCCTTGCAACAGCTCTTTACCCCATCTCATTTATCTCGTTCTTTTTCTCTTACAGTAATTGCTGCATACCCCGATCTGCTACCTTCGACATAGTTCTTGGCCACGCGCAAGTTGTGGCCATCTGAGAAGTAGTGAGCAATTGCAGTAGTCCCACAGCTGCTTGGTCCAGCCTGCAAAATGTTGCCAAATAATTAGTGCAATCTGCAATTGTCCCATACTCGTCAAGACACCTTGCAAACATCTGTTTTGATGCAGGTCAGCGTTCTTGAGTCATGGCGCATGCCCAAAAAAGCTATACAAGCTTTCACCAATATACCAATGCTACTGTATCTGAAACATTTCTTCTTCGCTAACTAGTGACGATACATTCCTGGTGACCTAGTGAAACTTCCAGAAACGTGTGTGACAATTCATCATCATCATCAGCATCATCATCATTCCTGTGAATATACCATAACCACCTATATTATACAAAGATATACAAAGCATCTATTATATCATAGCCATAACCGACAATCTTCGGCTCCATGACTATACAAACTCCCATCTTACCCCATCTCTTTGTATATCTTGGCCTGCAACAAACGTGGGCGGGCCGAACGAGCCGCCGGATGTTGCAGCATAAAGGTGTTGCGTAAGGTTTTCAATAGCCTGGGCACCAGAAAAGACGTGAAGGGGGATTGGCTTCAAAGTGCAACAACCAACTTGTAGGACAATAGCCTTGGTTCATGCGTGTAGTTTAACAACTGTATCCTTTCCAATCTCATCCGAAGCAACCATGATATGGAAAGAACTTGGACTGATAGAATGACCCGAACAACATGTTACCAAGGTGCCAGGCTGGTCTGCTTGCGCAGCTCACACTGATACTCTGATACTGTTCACAGAATGACTTGGAAGCGAAGAAACAAGTATGCAGAATGATAGCAAAAGCATGCTGAGCGGTGTCTTTGTGTGGTTGAAAAGTTTCCAAACTACTCATATCATTTGGATTCATGATGTCATATTGGAATATATTGTGCTTGCCCGCTCCGGGACCCTACATCACTGGTGTCCAAAAGGAATTTGCAGTGTTGGGGGATTCTCTTATGGAACTTCTAGCTTTACAATTGCATAGCTCTTACGCATGTCTAGAGTCCCGATGTCGAATGAGTCTAGTAAATCTTCTCAAGTTGCAGCGGCCCTCCTAAGCCCCAAGTGTCCAAGAAACGCTTCATCATCGCCCAGCAAAGCACAGGCGCTGCCCAAAGCTTCTTCAGCACAGTGAAGGTTGCTCTTGCACACGTGCTGGCAGGCTGTGCCGCGGAACCACTTGGGCATCATGCCTGGTTGAAGGATGTTGAAAGGAACAGCTCATGTGTACGAAAATATGCAAACGCCATGAATATCGAATTGAAAAGTCTAACTCAACGGCTTGCACATTGGTGAATCAGAACACATGTATAGTACGGCCGTGGCACTGAAAGGTCGCATGGAGAAGAGCACTATGCCACCTGACAAATGAGGGTCAGTGGAGTTTGACCCGCCAGGTCCATAGAGCCTCCTCGATGGCAGGGCTGAAGAGTTGAGAAGTGATCAAAACAAAGCGAAAGTGAAGCACCGTAGGAGACGTACCATTTTGAATGCATCAAAGATGTCTTTTGGATTTTCTTGGTTAGCCTACTAATCCATACTAATCCTACATGCGAAATGCATCACAATGAAAAATGATGAAAAATGGAGCCGCGGCTGCACCGTTCACAGTTGACACCGCTTGGGTGACTCGATAGTTCCATGATGAATAGCTTCTTGAGGCTATTTCAAGCGGAAACGTAGTGGGAAAAATTGAAGCAAAATAATGCAACAAATCGACTTGACCGTTGGTGTGTTTTAAATATCACCGCATCGTCTGACATTGCAGGGGTGGAAATGCAGTAGGCAAGAGTCATATGTGCAAGCAGTACACTACTGTACTACAATGCTCTTGCTTCAAATATCAAATTCATTGTCATAAGTCATAGATCGTTGTGCACTCACCCATTGTTCTACTCCAGTATAACATGCACCCAGGACCTAGGACCTGGTTTTTCTGTGCCTTCATATTGCGCACATACAGTGCACATACAAAGCCACAATGATCAACCATAGCTCTTCTGGTGGCAAGTCTCTGTTGAAGATCTTCAGCAAACCAGCCCTCCGAAGAGACAAAACCATGAGATGCATTCAGCAGAAAATCGGTCTCCATAGTTGCGTTAAAACCTGAGGCCATTTTGGCAGTGAAACCAAAAGACTCAGTTGGAAGTTGTTTATAGTAGATACGCTCAGATTATAGACACGTGGTGGGAGGCAGAACCAAATAGTAATAGTACGTAGATTTAAGAAAATCATGTTCGAACCTATCGGCGTATTGGCGTGAGAACCCTGCGAATAAATCAAATGAGCAAGAACCAAGAAGCGGTTCAGTACGTCCTCAGCAAGTAAAAACGGATTGCTGTACCTCAGTCACGTGCAAAAGGCACACTATGAATATCATTGAACATCCATTTTCATCAAGCCACGTTCAAGTTGTCTTTGCATCATTTGCCAAGGATGCTAATATTTCATTTCACCTGAGTCACCTGGGCACTGTTTTTGTTCTTTTCTTCAACATTCATTTTTTAGGGACCACGTATACTTGCCTTCATCTAACAGTGGACGACTCGTAGGTTGGTGCACTTGGTGTAACTTGAGTGATCTTGCGGACGAAGGCACGCTACTAGAGTTGCCATGCGCAAAAGCACCACCGTGGCAGAAACAGGTCGAAAAAGTCGAAAACCGACATCCATAAAAGGCGGGTGGATCGCAAGGCGCTGGTTCCTGATGACATGAAATGACTTGGTGAGCAAAAGAAGAGGTTGGCAATACGTTTACACCATCCAGCCCAGTCATCACAAACCAGCTTGATCTTGCTCTTGGATACAACCATTGTGATTCTTGGTCACCATTGGCGCGGAAATACAGAAAATACACAAATGGCTAAGGTTGCACTCTGCGACCCGTCCCCATGGCTGGCAACTATGACTACTGCATTCTTACTTACAAACTTCCGCCACTGTGTCCCAGCATCCTTTCCCCAGCGCCGACTGCCACTTGCATATCTGTGGCAAACATGGCAAAGCTTCCGTCAGTACCTGATTCGCAGGTGTTCGTTGCGCTTGGGATTTTAGCATCAAAGATCAACTTGGTTGTGTATATTCCGTCGGATTGTCTTTTCCAGCTGGTGATGAGAAATGGGAGGTTGCATGTTCTTTCTTTGACCTGTGATTTTGCCATGCTGTCTAAAAACCATCTGCTACAAAAACTGTGAGTTTCTTTGCCCGCTTTGCAAAGCAACAATATCAGGATCAACAAAAAAGCAAAAGAAAAAAAGCAATCAAATAATAAACATCTTAATCTGTGTATTTGCTGATTGCTTCAATCTAATATATAATGCCTTAGATGGCCCCAGTTCCTTTTTGCTTGGATCGATCTCCTGCTCTTTTCTCACCTAGCTACCATCACAGGAGCATCGCCCGAGAAAAAAGTGAACGTGAAGGAAAGGATCCCATTCAGTTGACCGAAAGCATCATTGACACTTCTCTACCAACACTTTTGGAGCAGAACAGTTTTGCATTTCAGGTCCCAACTACTGTACAGCCACATAGCATTACATAGCTCTATTGTAGCGATGAAGCAACCCTCTGCAACAAACAATCCCTCATTATACTTGAACAAACATGAACAAAGGGGGTAGTCAAACAAATTTCTGCCTTGGATGCTTGTCAAGCCCAGCTACGCATCAAGAGGTCGAAGAGTTGGTCTCCAAGTCCTGGAGAGACGGACCCATCAACGGGGATGCGATTAATGAGAATACTAATGCAAAAGCATGCAAAAGGATTCGCAAAATAACGGGCAGTAAGGGGAAGTACAGTAAATGCTAGAACTTGGCTAAAGGTCAGCGGCATTTGGATGTGGTTGGGTGCGCATTTGGAACTTGACAGAATCAAATCTCAATAGTTCCGCAATTCTATATATTCAACTCATTTCTGCTGTGTATCAGGATTCTCTGCCCTTAACCGACCCTCTGGATTGAATAATTAGGCACGCCTAAAGTAAGCAGCAGGACTCAACATGAAACCATGACATCCCAGCATTATCCCAACAAGCCATGCTAAACCAAAAGGCATATTTGAATATATTTGAATGATCTTCCAGGCAAAAGCTTTGAAGAACGCAAATCCCGTTGCCGGTCCTGGAAATGGAATTGTGGCTGTGCTGAGCAGCGCTGTTGGCATAGCATGACTCAAGGTGAATAGTGCTATGCTCTGCGCATCCAATTCCAAAGATGCATCGTCCACAGACCAAACACAGTGCAACAGTGGCCCAGATGCACCAAACCTCCAAAGGGACGGGCAGGAAAACTGATGCAAAGGGACCAACCCAAGGAATTCACAAGCTCGTTGAAGTCTAATTGAAATGTGGTGGAAACAAGTGGAAACCACATGGCGCCATGTGCTTTCTTCAGCAAGAGCAGTGAGAACATGTGAGATTCAGAAGCTTATGAAGGCGCCAAAAGAAATAGAATGACTTTCAGACCCGATTATGATAACTCTTCTTGTTGACGTTAGACTTTAAACCCATGAATGGCATGGAGCCTGCATAAAACCTTAAACAGCGGGACTTTACCAAATAGGGCAAATATTGCATAGTGCACGCGGGCAGTATCTGCTTCATTCTGGGATGTATGACATCACCACGAGGCATTCCCTATCAGCGTCACTAGATGATTCTTGATCTAGCAGGCTGATTCTTGAAGGGATCAAAGAGTGATCGAAGCATTTTCCAAGAAAAAATGAAGACAATCTCAATCACTCAGCCCAAACTTCAAAAATCTTTTGTTCAGATTGCCAGGGGGCCAAAGGAAAGGTCGACAAGTCTTGATGGACTTGGATAGAACAAGGACGACATGGTGATCGATTCGGGGAGTGAGTAAGGAACGCCTCAAGCGAGAAAGCCAAACCTTGGATGGAAACGTTCCACAGCATTGGAGCCCGTTGGATTTTATCACTTTCAAACACCTTCCATGTTTTTTTTCAAAATCCATCAGCAGCAACAAATTGCTGCTGAGGCTCTGCCATCTCTTCAGAGGTCATGTCCTTCAAACTGCTGACAATGATGGTACCTGTCCCATGCGGCTGATATCCGGACTGCAAGACCTGGTGCAGAATGTCAGACCACGAGGTCTGATTTTTCTCGGCATCATAGGTCTCATCTGTTCTGTTCATGTTGGGGTATTAAGTATTACGTATAAAAGATTCTGAAGGGGACGACGTAAGCCCGTGCAATCTGGATACTTTGGTGCTTTGGGGGCTGACGTGCACAAATGCAATATTATGGGGTGAACAGAATCAGTCTCGTCTTGCCAGAGTTAAGAACGGTCGTTGCCACATGAGACATCTTTGTAGACATCAACATGTTCCGGAAGACGGACTGCCCAGAATTGGCCTGCAGAACTGGTGCCTCCTGCATGTCTATCTCGGGAGCGCTCAACACAAAGCTGTGATGACGTTGCTTGGCGAGAAGCGCCGTCAGCCCCCTGAGTGTTCGGGAAAGGCCAGGTGGCATAAAATCTTTAAATTTGTAGGCACCTACACCTGTCACCTGAACCAAAAAAGCGACTGAATTTGGAGGATGAAAATGCTCATGCCAATGTGCTGCGGCCAAAATTCCATAAAGGCCATGCGTTGTACAGCAGTAGTGGCAGATCTGCATCATTCCACCTTCCAGATGCAGCTGAGGGGAGTTGTGGGGCCAAGGGTCCTTGTTTTCATCTTGCTCCTGGAGTTGCAAATGGGTCTTCGCATGGCTTTGCCGTCCCAACTTGAACGCAACATTGCAGTGCGAAAAAGTATGAGAATATATGAGAATCAACAATTCATCATGTAAAAAGTACCATCAACAAGCTTTACCACTGCTAGCAGTCAGGCATAGCACCACGAACAACCCATCACCACGAACAACCCACCACCACCACCACCACCACCACCACCACCACCACCACCACCACCACCACCACCACCACCATCATCATCATCATCATCATCATCACCACCACCATCATCATCATCATCATCATCGTCATCGTCATCGTCATCGTCATCGTCATCGTCATCGTCATCCTCATCCTCATCCTCATCATCATCATCATCATCATCATCATCATCATCATCATCATCATCACCGTTGTGATCACTATGGTCTTACAGCCATTAAATGTCATTTGACATGGCGCTAGCCTTAGCCTGCGAGGTGATTTTGATTTGATTCGCGTGTTTCGTAGTCTGAATGCGTTTGTAGATGTTTGTAGGCATCACCTTGACAACTCCTGAAGTCAGGCTTTCTGTCTTAGGATTTCATCCAGCGTTGAGTCTTGAGATGTTTCTCCATTTATGCAAGCGTGGATACTGTACAAACTGTCTCCCCTTCAACCCTTCTTGTTTTGTCCGGGGCACTGAAGAAGTTCTTCGGCATCTTTGTCCAAAGTAAAAACTTCCTCCTGTTTCTGCTCGTTATCATGGCCAATGCAGCCTGAGGGTCAAAATGTGGATTTTCAATGGGGACGGAGAACAATGATGACAGTATAGATATCATGACGACGACGACGACGGTGATGGTGATGGTGATGGTGATGGTGATGGTGATGGTGATGGTGATGGTGATGGTGATGATGATGATGATGAGGAGGAGGACGACGACGATGATGATGACGATGATGATGAACATGACGGAAGAACTGTGCAGAAATGAACAAAGAGGGCCATTGGATGCTCTTTATGTATGTATTGCATGAGAGGGCAAGAAAGGTAGAAACACAGAAGCTGTCACAGTATCTCTATACTACAGATTTTACTGTACACGATTTCACCGAACAGTTGTTTGCGAAATTATTCAGTGTTGCCACTTTGTTCGGATGGTTCCGATCATTTAAAGGGTTTGGACCTGGAGTGAGGGACTTCAATAATTAAAACCAGTGAGCCTGGGCAACCCCATGGCAACCCCTGCCAAGTCCTCTTCTCGAGCTGCAGCTACAGAAGAAAAGAGCTCACATTTCAGGTTTGTTAAGGAAAGCTAGCTACTAAACAGGACCCCCAATTTGTTTCGAGGGCAGGGGGAGTGGTGCCCTATGCTAATCAGGATCCTAATCGATATTAAATCGATGTATATACAGTACCAAGTGAACTGTCTATGCATGCATGGAACACTGCTGCTATGAAAAAAATAATACATGTGGATATTGGATACTTCAGATATACTTCAGACATGGACATGGCATTCCTTACAGAAATTCCAACGGCCCTCTTTTCATCTGATAGCACCGAGCCCAGGTGCGAACGAACTTCATAGCCATCACGCCACTTGGACATTGCCTGCGGGCCTCCATCGGCTAAAAACTGCCCATCTGTTGCAAGTCAAACTGAGGCCTTTGGCTTTGGCTAATTTGCCTTTGAAAAAAATACAATGTATGCCAACGTATGCAACAGCCATTCATGGTACATTGCTGTTGGATATGATTTGCTTGCATAATCACTGCATATATTTTCATTTGATTATGTAATGATGATTGATGCCAAGCATTTCTTCAAACTAAGGCATTGGGGTGGCAATTCAACGAGAACGATGGCTTCAGTTTATCCATCACGGAACAACCCATGACTTTGAGGCACCGACAAACTACGGTCTAGTGGGTATCCCCCCCAAAACGCGAGCATTGAATGGCTGTTTTTCTGGAAGGTTCCCCCTCTCCAATGTGGAAAAACAAAAACCCATGGCTCCCCATGAGACCAACGACCTTTGGTCCGATGAGGCTGCTGGAAAAGGCCACTCTCGCCGAGTTGGTCCACTCAAAGCCTCCATCCTTCCTGCCAGCGAGCACATGGATCCGAGAAAAATAAGGTTGGAGCAATGAACAAGAATGAGTTTCTGGAAACTCAAGTTGCATGAACATATGATATGCTATGGGTACAATTACATGAGCATGTACATGACATATCATGACATGTATCCCCAAGCTACTTAGACATGTGTACACATGGATTACTCGTATAGTCTAGTAGCAAAAAAATGCATTGAAACAATCCAGTAAGTGTATATACAAGGATGTACCAGGTATCACCAACAGTAAGGGGCAAATTGTGACAGAAGGGGTATCCCACCAAACAACCTACCATGATGGGCTTCTCTTGTTGCCTGTCTCCCCGATTGGATATTAAGGGGCACGATGAACGCCGTCAAGAAATGAATCTGTTGAGCTTCTAGATAGGAGAAACATCAAAATAACCTTCATGCATAACACGAACTCACTAAAGTCACTAGAGAAATGGAAGCTGCTTTGAAGCTGTACAGCGTGTTTGACTACGTGCCCTGCAGTTTGTCAGAGGTTCGGTCAAGCCATGCCTGGGCCATACTGCATGCATTGAATTTCAGCACATCTTTGGAAAAAGAAAATCTCGACCAGAGTCTCAAGACAGATTTGGAACATAGCGTGTAGTGTGTTTACAAACAGATTCTGATCCGGTTACGAGTATTCTAGAGTGGCTTGAGTTCCCTCTTACTTACCAATTCCCTCAACCTGTCTCTCATTGTGTCCGAAGTGCTGGATCTTCTCTGCCAGGGTCATGGCTTTTGACCAATACGTGATGCCCGACTTCCTTGGTGCCCAGGCCATGTACCCACGGCACACCCAAAGGGTCTGGCCAGGAAGGTATTCTGCCAATACTTTGCTTCCCTTGACACGGGAAAATGAAGAGTAGTCTGGAAACCTTGGACCTATCACTGAAAACAAGATGTATCTGTATGATAAGCATGATACATCTATGCCAAAAATTGATAAAAAATGTAAAAACCTTCCAATGTCTGATTTGCAACAGCAACAGCTCAAATGATACAAAGTTACCCCACTCAACGCTGTTCCATTCCCACTCAGTTATTCCTCTCACACCCATACCAGCTAGGTCGGGTTGCGTCTCGTCAGCATTCACAGCCATTAGGTCATCTCCTGTATCTCTAAGCTCTTGACCTTGGATGATGTACAGCATCGTTTGAAGAAAGTCTATGGAAAAAAATGACAAAAGACGCAGTAATCATAATGCAAGCCATAAGCTTGAGGTTTTTCTGTCCCCATGAAGCAAAAAAATAAATATGCACACACATTCTTCCATCATCACATCCACCATCCAACTTCACAGCTCAGGTTTCAGTGAAGGTCAAGAATTACATACCCACACCATGCTGAGCAACAGGAATCATATCTTTCCAGCTGCATGTTTCTTTCTCGGACCCAATGCTCGATGGCAGCGCCTGTAGCTTGCATCACTTCAGGTAAAACACCTGAGCAAAATGACAATTCAACTGGTATCAACTATAATATGTGTCCTCCCATGTAGTCAAATTCGAAAAACGATGCCTCTTCCCGCACAGGTTGAGAAAGTAAACATGTGCAACAAAAATTCGCGTTTCCGGCCGAATTATGATGTACTCTGTTCCCGTTCCACAGCGGAGAATCTTTAAAGAAAACTATATACCTTTGGAGTGAGGCCATGCCGTAGTCACCATACATAGGCATGGTGAACAGCAACACGATCTCTGCACCTTTGCCAATCTCTGGTTTCAATGGCCGAGTGACTGGCAGCTACCCTGAAAAAGCTGGGTAACGGTGCATGAAGATGTTGCTGCATCCACTGTCGTAGGACCTGAGGCTCCAAGCCGTGTTTTTCAGGGGGAAGCTGTCGGGAATGTTGGACATGGTAAGGTGTCTTACCAGGCCCTACCAGCGATATGCGTGAGCATTGGGGCTTAGTGAAAGTGGTACAACCAAATACAGCAACTATGGATTTAGATGGATTTAGATGGATTTAGCCCATCGCATGCAGCATGTTTTCTCGTCGATTTTTGGGATTTTTGGGAATGTCCCGATTCTGGATCGTTTTTCATGGCATCTCTCACTAATCTCTGACCCTTCGGCCTGCGACTCGTTGTTGCCGGTCACCTTGAGGTGAGTCTCATTGTCATAGGCGTCCTTGATCAAGATCAAGAGGTCGCACAAAAAACCTGCAGTTGATGAACGGCTCCGCGCAAGCAAACCACTTCACATTAAAGGAACCTGGTCCTGCTGTTTGGGGTGACATTTGCCAAACAAGTAAGGCTGCAATAAGGCGCCACTAAGTAGAAATATAGAAATATTAAAATTAAAAGGGTCAATGGGTCGTACTCTTTGTACTTCATTGGCGAACCCTTTCACATATTTTCATACTTGCGCATTGAGACGATAACAATGCGCGCTACCACAAGGATTCACAATCAACCAGTTGCTGAGGGACACTCTGCTACGACACTGCTAGTGTCAACGTCAGGTATACAAAACCAACAAGTCCATGCAGCTCAATTTGACCTTGCGCCTTAATTAGCCAGCCTGGAAATAGCTCAGGTATGCTATGTTCGCGTCAAGCTTCACAAACTGTCTTAAATAGTTGCAAAAACTCACCGCTCTACAACTTAAGCCCTCAAAGTGCACACTCAAGGAGAACTGGCTCAGCAAGTTTCTTCATCGAGGAGCTGTTCACGCCACAACTGTTGTTGTCTTCCAGTTGCTGTTGCACACGCAGCTTCAGTGCAGCATTCCAAGGCCTTTCCTCCAGTGCCAGCAGAGCGTCACCCAAGCGTTGCTGGTTTGGAGACGGAAACTCAGCACATTGAGAGGTGCCCAGAACCCCATCCTGAGACGATGGATAAAAGGGAATTTGATGGAATCCCTTTCGGCACTTGATTTGTTTTTTGTTCATATTTTCCCGGCCGTCAAATGCGCATGAAACAGGAACGAAAGGCACAGAGCAAGAAATAACAACATTAACAACAGAAGGACTTGAAAACATGGCAAACCAACGGCTGCGCAAAGTATCGTTTCAATCTCTTTTGAAGGATGGGAGGCCCCAAACCACCCACACACCTACCCGCCCACCTCCAATGTTAATCCCCAAGACACCAAACGATATCATGCCAGGGCACCCAAAATTTCACATCACCCAAAGCTGCTGCTGTGATGCATGTCAGGGTCCAGGGTAGCAACCATGTGCAAACAACCATTGCATTCAGAAGCCATGAATCATGGAGGTGCAGTTCAGCTGCTAAAATTGTCAGTGGCAGCACATGCCATTTGGAAGAAAACGTGCTTTCAGATAACCAACCCTGCGCTTTATGAGGGAGATGAAGGAGCAAAAACAACACAACTTTAACAGGATCACGAATCGCCTCTTCGGACTGCAATATGTTCTGCACGCCGGTGGGGTGGACAAAGAAATGCACATGTATAATCATGTATATATAATATGCCGCGCTTCATCAAATATGCGATGCTATGCGGTTAGCAACGGATAAATGGTTCATCTCTTCACACAAAGGGCCCAAACAGCCGGTACAACTCATCCCTTGGCGAATTTCAAGACCATCTGCCTTTTCATTGCAAGTCTGCGATCAGAACATGTAGGTTCGTAGCTGGCAGAGGAAATGATCATGGCTAAAGCACACCCCTGTCAGCATCTCAAATCAAGAAAGTGCATACCATGATTCGCTGTCAGTTGATGAAGAAAGACAGGATTGATACAGGGTTTTTCTCCGAGGTAGCCTAGGCTTGAAGGCTCATGCAGGGCATTTCAAGAAGGGAAAGGAACATGCCCTTGGCTTCTGCATTCATATATCAACGTTCCACATCGTTTTCAGACTCTATATAAATTCTATCATTGAGGGGAATTTCTGCAAACGATGGGATCATTTCAGCGCCTCCTTAAACCTTCCAGGAAAGCTATCCCAAATGGTGAAATCATCTTGCGCAACCTCCTCTCAGGAGTGTACATCTACAATGACAATTCCCATCCATTCCCACACGAGCCACAAGGAGCTAACGATTTCAACCCAAAAAATGTGTGTTTGTGGCTGCAATTGCCCCAAGTTAATTGCAGGATTGAAACTATGGGGGAATAAATGAAACCATCACCTCGTCAGAAGCTAAAAGAATCGAGTTCGGCCAAATCGCTCCCTTTCTTCAGCAAACCTTCTTTGGCTCACCGAAGTAATCTCCCAGATTTTGGGAGTTTATCAAATCGCGACTGCCACCCATTGCAGACCCTTTCACCCAAGACTTTCTGTGCCTGCATCCAGCAATCTAATCAAATTAATCAACAAAAATCAAGAAATATCAAGAATCTAACGAGTGGCATTCATTGGCACTTCCCGTTTGCTTTGGCATCATGCTCAGGTGTGGCAGGCCGGTGAAACCGTCTGGTAGCCTGGCATGGTTGCTTCACGGCCCGTGACTTCACAAAGAACTACAAGAAAGAGCTTCATCCAAATCAAGATGATTCAGGTAAAACAGCATCGAAATCTTGCATACGAGATTTCCAACATCTGGCCGCTGCAAACAAAATCTTGACCTCCCGCCGTGTTACCAATTATAATATGCATTGACTTGTACCGAGCAGCTCGCACCTATTGCACAATGCAACACTTGGAACAGCAGCCCTTTTTGGCCTGTTGCCGTTGCCCGTGACGGACTGATGTATGGAAATAGAAAATTCTACTCAGATTGATCAATTTCATTCAAATTCAGCAAATTGCAAATGAACCAAGCCACACAAAGATGGAACCATTATCCCTATATTCAAACCTCCAAAGTTTAAACCGTTCAAGCAGAATCCATCAAACATGACATCTTATACTCGGATTTTACCGCAAGCATGGGTGGTTTTCTCGGCTGCACTTTCGGACTGCTGCTGAAAAAGCAAATATATATATTATGCTGCTTTCAAGTGGAGTCCCTTTTAATGAGATCTCCTTTTCTGGTTTCAATCAAACATTGAAGAACAGTGCCAAAGTGTAGGCATTTCCGGCTGTATCATGATTTGTCCTCATTTCATGTCTAAGTTGATTGATCTGATTTCATCAAATTTCCAACATTCCCACATGATCCCAAGTTGTGCAATCTTGCGCATTTACACAGTTCCTTGCCAGGCCTCGGCTTCCAGCTTTTCAACCTTGGCTTTTTCCTGAGTGAAGGAGCATGATGCAAACTCTAAACCGCCGGAAAATGTGATGAAGATTCACCTATCGTAAGGACATTGTAAGCATTGTTAAGGCTCTTCAGGATTGCAAAAGATTGACTGCTCCACATTCATCTGGATGATAATGATAACAAATATACATATTACATAAAGGTTCCAATACTGTTCCCATGATCTTTCGAAATAATGGTCAGAGTTCCGCCCTCTGGAAGTACATAGACAAGGAAAACATGTCCGAAAAATCGGCATCCAAGTGATTGCACAGAACTTCCAAATATCATCAACATATCGAATCACATTGCCCTCACCCATACTGCAAAGAAATCCACCACACATCACCACACCAACGATTTGGCTTTACTTTAAAACTTTAAGAAGCACCAAGAAACAAACAAGCAAGCAAACAAACAGGCAAACAGGCAAACAAGCATACAAGCAAACAAGCAAGCAAACAAACAAACAAGCAAACAAACAAACAAACAAGAACACAAGCAAACAAACAAACAAACAAGCAAGCAAACAAACAAACAAGCAAGCAAACAAACAAACAAACAAACAAACAATGAAACAAAGACACAAAGAAAAACAGAAACAAAGAAATAAACAACCAACCAAACAACCAACCAAACAAGGAAGCAAGCCAGCCAACCAGCCAGCACTCACACGAATTGCGCTCACCTGGTGTGCAAAGCACAAAGGGAGATGTGTTTTCTTGCAGTAGTATCTGTCTACCATGGAATTTCTGGCCGGTCTCACCCCCCAAACTACTCATATTGACACGAAGGAGATCCAAGCCCTGGGCTTCAGCATGCTTCTCCTGACAGTTGGAGATGGACAAGAAGGCCATTGAGTCAAATTGAATCAGTTAGGTCACGAACATGTGCAGAACGTGATCATATTATACGTGATCATCAAATATGATATGGTCGATATTGTTAGATTGCTTTTCATCAGGGTCGATACTCGATGCTTCATATATTTTCATGTATGATTCTGATGCTCAAATCACTTCGGATTAAAAATCCATGTGTTCCCCAACCATTCGGTCAATCCAACAATCCAACTTTTGGCCTCCAAGGCCTTCTTCTCTTCCTCTAGGGCTGCCACCTTCGGGATATGAAGGATGTCAAAACGAATGCACAAAAAAAACTTTATCCTGCACTTGATACTAACGGTATGTTAACAGTAATTCATCTTGAAACACTGGAAGTTGACAAAGGCTCAACAAAACAAGTTCTGAGGTAGCAGCCTTGGCTTCTGCCTCCTTCACCAGTGAAAAGATTTCAATCATTGAGATGCCCCATGCCTTTACTTTAATATATTTTGATTGTGAAGTTTTGAAATTAAACATGCTTGATCTTTCTTGCACGGGCCCCTTTATCCTTGAACCTTCATAGCATATATAATTTGGGTCACTCTTTTCCACACCGGAGCGCATGGGACAAATGATGGGAACAAGTTCCAAGAGTAGCCGACAAAGACTGTCCTCCGCTTTCTTCTTCTGTACCTCTTTTTACGAGGCAAGCGGCAGAGGCGCAGCCAAAACGGAAAAAATCAAGTATGCCTGCGACCTTACAGTAAAGTTTGCGTGCTTTGAAGGACATACATATTGTTCTTTGACATACGACCTTTTTTTGTCGGTTGAGACAATGCAAAATAACTCACATATTCTGGAACTTTGACCCTGACTGATATTTGATATATTAATCTGACATGATTATGCAATTTTGATTCAAAACGGTACTGTACACGGTGCTCTGACAATATGCCATACGAGTATCATGCCAAACCCATGTGAAAAGCCAGAACTATGTGCAGCAACTTGACATAACTTTAGTCTAATCTCTTGCTATGGCTCCATCCAGGCTCTGATAGGACTGAGTTAAGGGAACTCTGAAGGAATATCCTTTGAAACTAGCAGCCAGATTTTTGAAATTGGTTGCTTCAGTGTCTTCCACACAAATATGCGAGAAAATGAGGAGAGTTTGGAGGTGTCATTCATGCCCTCATCAAGTAGGATAGTGACAGTCTCTGTCAACGCTGCTTTTCGGGGCTGATTTTCATGGCAAAGCCCGGCACCCAAAAGCGCCGTTCCCTTCGCACCTCAGCCTGGGCAGCTTTGCTGGCCTGATGTGCATAGTACATAATTATGATAGATGAAGATTCTCTGGTTCACGACCCTCTGTCCGAATCTTGTAAATCTTCAAATCCTCGCCATCAGTAGCTGAGCAAAGAACATGTTTTATTCATATTTATTCAACATAATCGTTCACAATATAGATATTCTTGCTCTTACCTACTCCATTTCATTTCCGATGCCTGCTCTTCATCCTCCTGGCGCAAAGCATAACACTTGGGCAAAAACCACTGCTCACACATGATGAAACCATATGTAAGTGTGAACGTTCCCTAATCAATTATTTACTGGACAAGATGTTGTTCAGAATTCCTTTGATAGCTGACATGTGCATGATACATTCGCAGGATAAAGCAATACTGCGAAAGACTAACACGATGTCAAAAAAGAGACGGACGGCTATATAACTGATGACCTTGCAGAATGGAATGATCACTGTTCACACTAAATCGTAGTAAATGGCGCAAGTCCCTGACTGGTACAGTCAAGGATGGATTTTCACCAGTGGTCAAGCAAGACTTGTTTCATATTACCCTCACTATCACCATCAGGACGAAGCAATGCCTTGGAACTAAGGTTTAACAAAAGCAAACACTCCATACCCCGCTGGTGCCCCGTTTGGATTGATTTTCCCTCATTGTCTCATTTAGGCCGAAACATGAGCACCATGCTACCAACCCATTACCCATCGAGATCTTAATCGCAATCAAAGCCTTGTTGGATGCTTAAATTTCCAAGGAAAATCCATCGCAATAATGAGCCATTTAATCAATAGTGCAAAAGGCTAAATGGCCAGGCTGATCTCGTGCCCTCTGGCCTTCCGCTTTGCATTCTGCTTTTTCACTGCTTTGCTCACCTTGGCTCGTGAGCTCCCAATGTTGGGCTCTTGAAACAAACTGCTTGTCAGTGATACCTTTTGCAGCAGCAATGCCAGGAATTGATCACACTGTGGCCAATATGTAAACACTACATTGCACATGATACCAGAACGTTCAATCCATACAAGTACCAATCAAGTTTTCTTAATCTAACTACTCTTATTATCTCTTACTATCTGGTCCGGAATTCTTCAAGAAGAAACATATCAAGTGTGGAGAACTCACGCCTCTCCCCATCGGTACCCTGGGACAAAGACATGCAGCGTCACCATGTGCAATACCGCACAATCAGATGGAAGTCGACACGGCAAAATTCATTAAGACACAAAACCTCTACAGGCTCCAAACCAGCAAATGAGTAAACAATTCATATCAAAAGACGCGCTTATCATATCAGCATTGAATCAACACACATAACACCAAATAATGTGCGTTCAGCAAAAAACCAAACACATGCAAATACACAAACAAATATAGAAATCAACCATTTTACAATGAAACATAAAACATCATAAAACAATATCAATACAACATGCACAAAACAGAAACAAACAAAAATCACTCATACTATAAGTGTAGTGCTTGGGAAATGATGCAGCTATCAAATGAATTGGCTGATCTCCCATTCAGCAGCCTAGTGGCCAAACAGGCGATTCCGTTGCCCTTGCGCGCAGAGGAAGCCTCTAGCTCCTGATGCTGAACAAATCCAGTGCAAACAATAATCAGTACGCGTAGATTTGGAGTCAATCAGGAAAAAGAAAGCACTCAAACCAGCAACAACAAAGGCAACACCAACAAAAAACATAAAGATGCAACACCACACCAACAAAATACTGCAATCGTAACATACGATTAAGATCACCATTTACCAAGTCAACCAATATAGAACACAAGCCAACCATCTTGGAAAACAAACCACACAATGGTAAAAACCACTTCAACATGCCGAAATGCTTCTCGTCAGTTCCGGTAGCCAAAAGCAACCTGCGCTTTGGCGCCTCATCGTCTGTGTCATGGGCCTTCTCCTCTTCAGTGAGGAGCATGTACATCTGCCAGGCATAGAAGATCACCAAGAAGACAGAGTGCTCCTTGAAATGCTTCATGGGACAGGTAAGGCAAATGACAAATGTGATTCACAGGACACTGAAGAAGCCAAATGACCCCGATAGGCCTATCTTTCTGACGAGTTAATTCTCAATTGGTCACGAATTTGTCACTCAAACTACCTTCCACGTCTCCCCAACGAACCAGAGGTACAAAAACCAAACAAGCATTGGCTGCATACATTTCATGACTTGGTGACCTATGATAGTTAGTTTCTGATACAGTAATTAGCCCTTCCAAATTTGAAACCAAAGAAAGTTGAACTGCATGCCGAGCCTCGACAACTGGCTAAAAGACTTCAGCAAAGTGTGACTGATTCAAATCAAAGCAATGCTGGTCCAGTTGGAATAACCATCATCGTCTATCCATCATTTCCCCTGGATTTCACAACCCACTTAGAAAAAAAAAACGACTCGCCTCAGCCTCTGCTAGCTTTTGCACAGCTACTGCCTGCATTCTTGCCTCGAATGGTAGGATGATGCTTGGGTGGAGGCATCAGCTTTGACACACGAACAGGAACGGGAACTAAGCAACCAACACCCAAAATCATTCAACTAAGTTTTACATAAATTTATTACTGGAGACCTTGAGTTGCTATGCGTTGTCATGCCCCCATTCCCCCAGTCGAAATAAACAAATACTGAATTCTGGCTCTGCAAATATTTTTCCCAATCTCATCAGTATTCCCAACTGGATGCCATTCCGCTCCACGTCCGTGTCGAAGCCCAGGCACCAGTCTTGGGACATAGCTCGTTACGGCACGGCTGGGCCTCGTGTCTGTGGCTCAGCAATTTCCACAACTCCAAAACTGACGAAGCAACAAAGGCAACTACCTGGAGTCACTTGAATTCAGTCATCGCTAGTCTTAGTCTCTCTATCTATAAATACATTTCTCTTGCACTCCGGCCCCACAAGTGTATGTCTGTCTAAATGCAGTTCTGCAGTCAACTTACATGATAGAACTCAAGTCTTACAGGAATGTAAATCCGTGAATGATGGGCTGAGCATGCCTGGGCATGATGATCCAGCCATGCTGTCCATGCAGTAAGGTAACGCAGAATTGGTTCTGATTCCAGTGGTCGGCCACATCAATCTGACTCTGGACCATGCTGGGGCGAAGCCCAAAGATACCCACCAAACTTTTTAACTTGCAAACAGAGCCGAGTTGGGAACCCTCTGCATAAGACAAGCTATAGAATCATATCATTCCAAATCATGAGTCAACATCCCGCCGAGAGACTTGAGCTTCATTCGCCTCAAAGGTAGTGAATCCGAATCGAACGTAATGAAAATTTGTGGAGATGTATCTTGTCCACTTGAACGGCCGTGCAGGATCCTCCCGTAGGAAGTCGCTTGAAAAGTTGTTCAACGTCTTAGCTTGCCACTTTGAACTTTAAACTCTAATTAACGTGTAGTTACCAAGTTGCCTTCCAATGTGAATATAAAATTGGCCATGTTTTAAGTTAACAGCAGAAACAGTGGTGTACAAAAATGAGGTCGGACTATGGCACAATCAGCAACTGGTGTTGCAGCATTCTAGGTGAATGTTGGTAAAATCACGAGAAGCATGATCCAGCCGTTGCTTCCCTTGTAGCTGCAGGGCCAAGGCACCAGTACACAAAGCAAAGAAGGGAAACAAACCACGTTGTGTCCTGTTCCTTCCTTGGAGCAATATCGCACTCCAAGCACCAAATCACATCAACCAACTAGTTCGACTGCAACATACCATTTCACACTTTTCAAACTCATCATCATTCATTGCAATTCAGCGTTTCAAATCAATGACCCAAAATGCGTTCGTACTGCTGGGCGGAAGTACCCAACAAAGACCCAAGTGCTAGCCTTCACGTGCGTACACTTCCAAAGCTTACAAGAGCAGAGTCATAGGAAGGGCAAACCATATTTTCAATAAGTCACAGTCTTGGGCTGGTTCCAGTTCAAGTTTTTTACATCTTTTGACAGTGGACTTGTCTTGTAGGTTCTGATTTCAGTTGATTTCAGCCAAGTGACTTCTCCACTTTGATGGATGTCTTCGCAGCTTGAATGGCACGTTGCACTTGGAAACGCCAAGCATGCAGGATAGGCCGCAAATCCTAACCAGATGTGGAGACATGCGTGTTGTCCTGTTTTCCTAGATGTCGGAGTGGGAAGGAACTGCCATGCTTGCTGCTTTCGAATTGTCAAACCATGACATTGGGCCCACTTTGGGCAAGGAGTCAAGCAGCAAACAGGAAATGATTTTAAAGCAACCCGCAATCGTGAACCAAGAGTTCATTTCATTGACGAGATCTGTTGGAAAACAAACATCTCTCACGCTAGTGCATTTGTCCATTTGCAATTGCAGCGTGCTTCCTACATATTGTGTCAAACGCAGCTGAACAACATTGAACAGCTGTCTGTTTTGTTCCCTTTCATCATCCCACTCCTTCCAGCCTGCGGACAACTATGCAACATCAACTCTCACCCCGCCCCACCACCAAAATAAAGTCACGTCGCATCTTGTGGGCGAAAGTATCTCACCCAGCTCCGTTGGAAATAGGCATGACGCGCCGCATGATGCCAACCCGACATCACAGCGCCTGTCCTGAAGTGCATCTTGACTCAAGGTCAAGGACTGGCAGTCAAGCCCACTATACTGCAAAGCATGGAATATTTGCATTGTGCATTAATAGCAAATCACGGTGACATCTGATCATTGCCATTTATACAGTACAAATACAGTACATACATTAATTACAAACAAATTCAGAAATGCCCTAGGCTCTAGAGCATGTACAAAAACACCACAATCCGATTTCCGTCGAGAAATCCGACATCACATATTCCTTCCTAACTTCAATGCGACAGTAACAGTAACCGCATCTTGAATTGACGTGCGGTATCTTCCTGTATTCGCCTAAATCGGGATGCCCCAGCCCTCAGCATCCCTCAGCCAAGTCTCAAAGCATGATCCCAAGCAGAAAGGCAAAAGGCCAGGTTGAAGCCTCAAGGATTGATAGGATGGCCAGAGATGTCCAGCGATGCAAGCCGTGGCAAATCAAGCCTACTACAAGCAACTTGCTGCTTGCTTGATGTCACTGCATCCAAACCTCTTCATCATAATTAGGTCTATCTCTGAAAAGTATGGGTCATTTCTGAAACTGTGAGTTGCAAGTTTAGGAGACCCACTGCCATTACACAGTGATCAACGTCTCCTCAACTTTTATTTTGATACAGTAGCACCCAACAAGTACAACAAAGCACTGCACCTTGAACCTTAAAAAGGGTTGTCATGGGTTGCCCTACCCACCATGAAAGTTTCTCATTTTTCTGGAACACTTTGGGAGGAGGCGGTATATGGCGTCAAAATGTGACAAACATTGAACATTCAGCGTTGGTAGCCTCTTGTTTAAAGTCTATTTATGCTCTTCCAATTTCGGCAAAAAAACACGCCAGGATCCCTCCAGGTTCTTATGACTGCCACGATATCATACAAGAGCGATAACTCATTGCGAAAACAGCATAATTTTTGTTGGCACCTTCCCTACTTCAACCCCAGTGGATGGTTCATTGGTGTGCCTTGTCATCCATTTGAAACTTCATGTACGCCCAAGTAACCCTATACATTATGTATTACTGGATTCTGTTTGACCATGTTTTATATACCATGTTTCGCCACATCTAATCATTTTGCTTAGTCACTTGCACGTGTCCATTCCAGTCAAGAAGCGGGAAGTTTGGACCAACCGAGCAGGAGCCAAGTCTTCAGGGCGATCAGGTTCTGAGTTGTGGACAGGCATTCAGACTGCGGAGCCAACAAAAATAGTGGGCGTTGCTTGACATCAACACTATTGTGTGAGCCAAGATTCTGGAAAATGGCGTTCCCTGAGCGCAAGGAGAACAATCTTCATGGTTCTTAGTTCTCATGATTTTGAGGACAGTGAAGTGAACAACCAAGTGTTTTACCAAGGATGAGAGCTGCTAAGAGCTACCTTTTTGTTGTTGGACAGCTGAACCCATGTGATCTTATCACATGATGTGCCGGCCCTCCCAAATCCCATGGCTGAGGGGTTTTCCAGGCCTGAATAGTGGTGGTGGCCCACAGCCAGGCGCGGAAAATCGCCCGAATTGACAAAGAACTCATCTCTTGTTCAAAGGCCATCACTGCCTCAATGGAAGTAAGGAAATTGTGGAAACTTGGTATGTTTTGATACCTTTAACTTTAACCATTGAAGTGGAAAAATCATAACACATTGGACTTAAACTAAGGTAAACCTTGAAACTATTTGGCTAACTAACTGCTGAATACTTCTCCAAACTCTGAATTCGTCGCTGAATGAGACTTGAATGCTGGGTCGGACCAGGACACAACTTCCAAGCTGTAGCCCAGGATATGAACATGTCTTCCTTTCAAAACCACAGGGGCCCATGTAGTTTCACAGTGTCCAAATTTCACATCAGCCGTAGAATCAGCAAAAAATAGCAAAAATGTAGGGATTTGACATGATTTTGACCCAACCTCCCCAACTTGGCTGCCAAGCCTTCAGGAAGGCCGTTTTCTTCCCCAGCAACTGAAACTGGAACTTGTGCACTTTCTCCTCGCAGCTTCATAACGAAATGATTTTGGTGGAAAGTCAGTTGGTTTGTTGAGAAATAACGGTCTCCATGCGGAAACCAGCAATTTCTAACAGACATAGCCTGCTACATGTGTCTTGGAATGGTACGGTACATCGGCAAAGCAACGATGCAGGGAAACCTCCATCAAAGCTTCATACCATGCGAGGAATGCAAAGTATCGCACTGCTGTATCCATGTGATAGAACCATCGCCTTGACAGGCATGAGAGCATGGAACCTTTTTGGGCCTGGGGGGGATGTAAACAATATTATCCAATGGCCTACCTCATGCCTCGATTTCAAGTGTTTCTGGGTGGGGAAACACCTATAAGGTTTGAAATTACTACTATCATGAACAACACTGACATCAAAGAGTAAGCAAACACAAAGCAGTAGCAACTGATCTTGCCCTGCAGCACCCATGCAATCTGCACGTGCAAAGAAAACCACAGGGCTTCCTCCTAAACATGCACGATGATCATACACATTCCCAAAAAAGGGATAAATTAGGTCCCAGTGATTTTGGAGATCTATAGGTCCATAATTAATCTATATATCCTTGATGAATTGATATGTAAACTGGAGTACAATTGGGTACCGAGTCTATCCGATACTTGGGCTTGCTAAGCAACATCCCCTCCCTCAACATGCAGTCGCGGGACCGCAAAGTGAACTTCACATTCTTACTAGTCTTCCTGCCGGCACAGAAAGATGGGCAAACTCTGGAAAAGAAACGGGGATATAAAATATAAAGCAATGTCATGTGAGGACTAATTAACCCCCCTAATTAGAGGGTGCAATTTTTGAGTCCGTCATTTTTTAGCATTGGCTCAAATTTCCCCAATTGTTGATCCCAGTATGCTGGAAATCCCCCCAATTACAGGGTGCCATTTTGGGGGAGGGGGGAAATGTATCACTTGCTACTTGAGTCATGCGGATTTGATCGGATTTGATTTCATGACCCATAATCATCATCTCTTAACTTCATAAATCATAGTTGTCATCAGGCCTAGATGCCTCTTTGATCACGGGGGTTGGCACCACTTCAGACTTATTGACTATTGGAAGACCTTCTGGGCCTTCTGGTGAGGGGGAGGATGAGGTTTATTAATCCCGTCCTGGCATTACACTCAAACGGATGGCTGATTTTGGTTTGGCAAGTGGCACAAGTTGGGTGCTACTGCTACTTGTACCATCTATGTGGCGGCACCCCCAAGTCTTTAAACCTGCTGAACTAAATCGCCACAAATGTAGTCAGGTTTTGTTGAAGGCTCCAAGACTCAGCTCCCCAATGCTGCTCTTCCAATAGCTCCATATCAAATGGCTCCCTGAAATCATAATATGATGTATGATGTAATACCCGTGTATGCACTACTGCCTCATTATGAGCCTAAATCTGTACCTGCACTGCAGTACCTAATCTGCAGGCAGATTGAATATTGGATGAATCTGCATTAGCCGCATGAGCAAAGAATTGCAAGTCATGAGCAAAGGCACGAAATACAGTATGGGCTATACGTCTGTGCGTTTGGTCTAGTCTAGCGTTAATATACTCTAAATTGCAATGTCCTTTGTATATATTGCATCCTTTGGTGAGGTCCCGTTGTTGCCATCCTGCGACCCCGACTTTTTTCCAACCTCTCCCATCGAGCAAACTTCTTCTGCCAAGCCCAGCCCACGAAAGCAAAGTGTTTCAGCCCTGCGACCCCAGCATCTCGCTAGCCATGCAGCAAACTCTAACTGTGGTACTCCAGTCATTACAATATTGGAAAAGGATTCAACAGGCTCATGTAAGAAGTGCAAACAAGGGATAAACCAAAAATGATTCAAGTAGTAGTGATATTCTGCAATTCTGGGATGTCCAACCTCAACAAAGCATTCAAATGATTGGTTCACGGATATGTGATTTGAATGCTCCAAAGTATTTCGTCGCAATTCTCTGGGGGTTCCATCCCTGTTGACTTGGGTTCACTAGTGGGCATGTGGTGGTGACGAGTGGTGAATTCGCGAACAACTCCGCAACGGGCTTGTCATAGTGGGCATACACTTGTAGTTTCAAAATGGCTTCCTAATCTATCTTCATGTCGTCCCCAGCTACTCAGGTTTATATGCCCTCGAAGCCAACACCAAAATAAAACCAAGTGTGACACCTGGTGTGCTACATCCGAAAAGAATCTGAACACTACATCTTGTTCTGACAGTACATCACAAACCAAACCTGGAACCACAACATTGACCTACTTGGGCTCCAGGCCTGAACAGTAATATTGAGTTATTTGAGTCAAACCTAGTCAAACAACCTATAAACAATGCAAAGGCCAGGTGGAACCTCCCAACAAAGCCAATGTGTTAGAGTATCCTGATTGCTTGCCTCTTGGCAGGTTTTGGTTCATTCTTTTTGAATGACTTGCAAGACAAGAGTCCTTGGTCCATGTCTCGTCCCCATGCATAGGTTGCCTCGCCGAGCGGGAACAATGAGATGAAGGTTTGGTGCATGGTTCATTCAATCACCTCTTCCTTCAGACTCATTGGTTCTTCGCCAACGATCCATTGGTGGTTAAGTCTCATGGTTTACTATTGTGGGCATGTCTCCTTGTCATAACACAAAAAGCTTTGAGAGAAGAGTGAACAAACAAGTCCCTTAACCAACAACCCTTGACCACCAACCAGAGAAGGACCAACATATTCTGGTGTCTGTTTCTTTTCATAGGGTTGCACGGCCAAAGTAAACTCACCCGAATTGCGCTTTCAACTTATTTTGTATGCCTTACGCACCAGGCAAAGGGCAAACACCCACGGCAGCACCATTTGTGTTATTCATTAATGATCAGTCATGTGCATCATTATGACATCCCAACAACAACATTCCAAGAAAGAAAACAGGATTGGGCCCAAAAATCTTGAAAGTGGTTGCAGAGTATTGCTGATCTTCTGTGTTGTTGCTCGTGAACATTTGTCAAGGATGGACACTGCATCTTTCCACAGTCTTAGGGGCTCAAACATTTCCAAGCCCTGAACAACCTTATGCATTCATCATGCCGTGTGCTATTTTGGAAACCTAGCATAGGTTGTAGATCGATGATTATAGAATCACAAACGAATTCTGTTGCTGACTCTATCGAGCTTCGCTGCTGTGCTTTTTGCTTGAGTCTTTACATACAAATCTTCATGGGTTTGACGCATCAGTTTGCCAAGATGTTTGACTTGCACCTGTTCCACCGAATGGAACCACTTCTGCTGCAGTTTGGTCTTCATGCGCTCTGCCCGTAGTTCCATTACGGCCACGCGCCAATCGCGCAGGACCCAGTGCAGTTCCACCAGAAGGTTCATCTTGCCTGCGGATGTTGAAACTTGAAACATGTCGTGGTGGCAAACGAGGGACCAATTGCAACCTTGTCAGGTCCTTCAACCCAAAACCGGATTGGTAGAGCTGAAAAAGGCTAAACAAATCTACTCAAGTTGCTCAAGTATGCGTGGCTTTTGGAGCAGCTTTCCCATTGTGCTTGGGGATGAAGCGAATGAACTGCTATACTCCAAACAAACATCAACAAAATATTGAGAGCCATCAACTCGCAACTAAAACTTGTCAACTTGAATTCATGAATCATGAAGCTAGAGGGGAAATTGACATGGTCATTTCCTTCCGCTGTTTCCTTTGGAATTGCCCCATGGATCTGTCAGTCCATGCCTTGCATTCCTCGAGCTTTGATGAGTTGGTTCGCCTTTCGTCTCCACTGCCGAAATGCCTTGAGAGCGGAGAAACGAAAGTCACCTAGTCTAATCAGGAAAACACCTTCCACGTGCTTTATCGCATATCCCATCACCCTTATGTTGGAGAGATGATTGATGGGCATGCTCACATCTAATCTTATAATTTCACCTTCAGTGACCACTCTCTCTCTCACTCTCTCCACCTGTCACAAAATCATGTATAGCCTTAACATGTGTAAACCTAACTTATAACATGGCAGTGTCTTTCTGCAGCTAAAAGAAGCAACGAATCTAAAGCTGGTCCCAGGGACATAGGACGTTCGCAGTCCCGTAACTTCTCGCTCCCACATGAACAAACACACCGACAGAACTGGATCTCGTCCCAACTCCTGGAGGCCGTGGCGGAACGGAGGTGAAGCCAATGGGCCAAAATGGTATGCGTTTTGGAAGTCTGTAACCCCTTAAAGTATGTTTTTGTTTTTTAAAGGGTACATAAACCTACTGGTTGGACATACTAGTTGAATAAAATTAAGAAAACTTTTAATCTCTTACAATATTTGTTGACACAGGAATGATTCAGACTCAATAATTCTAGCCCGTTGAAAGTAATATGAAATAGTAAGTCTCAAGTGGATGTGGTAAAGTGTTCTTTAAGTTGAGAACTGTTCTAGCTTGATTCTGCATATCGTTTGGCACTGAACTTGCTCTGGCTCACGCCGTCTGCACGTCGTTGAATCTACTATCAGGGGTCATCCAAAGAAACATGGCGATCATCAACAACAATAGAAAATGAAACCCATCATCCTCACTACGAATTAACATCTGCAACGAAAATAACAATCAAGTACAAGAACAACAACAAAACCAAAACAAGAGCAATAGCATTAGCAAGAACTGGCAAGAACAACAAATACAATCGCAAAAACAATAACAATAACAAGAACAAAAAAGAATAAACACACCAGGATAAACTTGCTGAGGACCTCTTTACGACCCACCTGAGAGTGATATTGAGTCGTCGCACAAAGGGAGGTAACGAAGAGAAAGAAAAGGACAATCAACAAGAAACGACAGACAAATGAGCGGTGGAGTAACAGGGACAAAATCATTATCAGAACCATTCAGAACCTGAAATGAGAAGCTCTTGAAACCACCTATAGGGATATGCTCAGCAGGAATCTCTTGGAACCGATATCTAAACCTAAACACAACAATTTCATACATCGAGTGAGCCTAAACACTTTGGAGATCCAAGGCATTTGACCTCCAAACGTCCCTGGGAATAAAATAACAACCGTTGCTTTTAACGTACTCATTGTGAAAACCACAACCAGTTATCTTCGTCGGGATGATTGTTCGAATTGTTTACTGTATAGGTCATTTTGACATTGATCTCACTATGAAGCATCTTGTTTTGCCCTTAGCAACCCCATGATTACTTTCTGATACATGTGCACCGATTCTGTTGACAATACGACCGACTTTATTATTGTTTAGCGTCTGCGAATGAAACGCCTTTCTGGCTTCATACATTTCTTTGGATTTATTTGTCCTGCCACCCTCCATTAGACTCATGTAACGTATTCCCTTTTTTCAAATGTGTTTATTTCATCATGCAGGAAAAATTTTACGGCTGTGGTTTTGTTGTCTTCATCGATTTTGGTTCGCATTATGCATATCCTTTTGGTCGCAGGAAGGATGCCCATTAGATCAGGGTCACAAAGCACAACTCTATAGAATCAGGGCTGCCAAGTGCATTGGATTAAAGACCTGGCATATCATATACAGTATTTGTCACCAATCAGCACAAACGGAAAGTTCAATCATGTTGGACCCGTCCAGACTCACAGCCGTTACATAATCACAACCACCAGCACTGACCCATAACGTCCAAATCTCAATGTGTTATTTTGCTGGATTGAACAGTGAATAGCGGAAGAATCAAGAGGACCAAAAGCCCTCTTGATATGACCTATTGTCATTTGTCTCAAGTTCTCCGAGTCAATTTATTATTCTAGATGGAGTTCGGCATTCACAAGCACAGCCAGTTCAGGAACACACAACCGAAGAGCACATGAAATATGTTTAGCCGGGGCCAGCAACCAAACCATTGCAGCAGGTCCTTTTTGACATGGCTTTTCCACTGCTTCATATCCTTGCAGGTTCAAAGCAAGTGTTGTTCAAGTGGTGCTGGCCAATCCCTCCACATTCAGTCCTCCAGGCATCTTTTTCTTTCTTGCAGCATCGCTTCCTGCAACTCCTCAGGACATATGCTTTTCTGGGCAAAGATTGCAAAATGCTCAGCCAATTTATTCGGGTAGTAAGACAAAGCAAGAAAGTAGTAAACGTGTTGCAATGTTGCGCATCCTTCCACCCTTTGAACCTAAAAACAATCTACAACGTCCCAACATTTTGGATCAAAGTCAATTTAAAGCATGGGTACACCAAATCCAAAGGCAAAAGGTATTGAGCTCCTGTAGTTCTTGCTGATGTTCGGAATTCTTTTCCATAAGCACCTCACCAGTTGGACAGCGGGAACTGGCCTTGAGAAGCCATGATTTTCGTACAAACTTGGTGCACCAATCCCTTTGGCGGGAGGTGATTTGTCTTGATAGGCATTGTATAATCATGTAGAATATCACATAGTATGCACTAATTACTCAGTCCTTCTTTTGTTCTCATTTAGCCTAATTTTCTGATCCAAAAGCAGGTCAGAGTTCCTTTGAAGGGATCAAAGGCTTCAATCTTGACGTGTTGAAACCTTCAGTCCTTGCTACATTTGATATATGATCTGTAAACCCGACCTTTTGTGACATTCCAAACAGCTCTTCGACCATCTTGGACCAAAGGGTAAGACTCAGGTGTCTTGTCATCACAGGCGACAAACGGATTTTGAGACTTTCTACCACAAATGCTCTCAAGGATGCCCGGTCACAGTGACTGCTGGCACCTGATTGTAATAGGCAATCTCTTTCTTTGAGTTGGAAACCTCGGTCATTTGGATTGCCATCCACAAATTGCATCCCATTTGTCTGATCTTCAAAAACATAGTTCTCAACTATGTTCTCATAATGGTGATCTAATTATTCTCAAAAATTCTCATAATACACTTTATTGTTGAATATCAGTCACATTCCGCCAAGTTCACTTGAGACAAGTGTGGTGAGCACTCCCTCCTCCAGGAAAATGAAATGCTCTGGCTGGGCAAGTTTGTGCATACACAGTATACAACACGTCGTCACATCTAAAAATCGTCCAATCACATCCAGGCTGATTTCGTGGGTTTCAGGATGGGCCATTAGGGAACACGTCCAGCACGATCTGTCACTGCTCACAATGCCAGGGCACCACAAGCTTCCTCAGGCAATGAAGCACTGAAGTTTGAAGCAAATTAAAAAAGATAGAAGGTGGCAAGAGCTATCATGCCCGGATATAACCGAACCTCACAAACAGTACACCACTAGTCATGACACATCATTACAGCATCCAGTATACAAATACATAAATATGCTTCTCATTGCAAAGCTGCTTATGAGCCTTGCCAAAAAGGAGAATCTATATTTTCTTCCAATCATTTGTCTTGAGTCTTCACTGTCATTGTGGTGATTCCTGCTGCGTTACTGTCCATCAAGCCGGAGAGGGCGCTCATGCTGGAAGGTTTAAAGGAACCCCATGCAGCGGACCATAAACAAGTCGCAAAGAATGTATTGAAACCACTTGTTTCAACTGCTACTGGAAAAAAATACGCACAGGTATTGTGCCGCTATACACTGAACAAATGCATGCTTTAGGGGGTCCCCTCAAAGCCATCCACATATTGAAAACCTCATCCCCATGCATCAAGTTTTGGAAAGCTTCAGTACTCGATTTTCTTCTTGCGCTGTGATCAATGCCTTTCCGGGCTTTGCGACTTCCTCAGCCACAGTGGACCCTGACGCTTCTACCACCTTTCACTCATGCCATTTAGCAACATCAGTCACGGGCTATAGCCACCACCTTTTGGATTATCCTATATGCCCCAACTAAAGCGGCTACACCAAAACACCAACTGCAACTTTGAAAAGGCCTTCATACGGTCTCAGCGTCTAGCAGCCCTACTTTTCTGCATCTGTTCCGAGCGACTGAAGCTTCTGACACTTCGGTCGCTTCACCTGTCCTTCAGTGGAGGTTTGAAATGGGGACACTGAGGAACAACATCATCCAGTCCTGGATTTGATATAATATTGGATACTTCGGGGGTTGGGAATCCTCCCAAACAGCTGAGCCAGGCAAACAAAACGAAACCAAATGGAACAGTGACAATGTGATGCTAGGAAAATGCTTTGGCAGCTTGTCCTGGCAAAATTGCTTTGAACATAATGACAAATCATACATCATACACCTATTGCTACGAGGGTGGAACCCAGGCTGGCAAGAACCGAAAGTGTAGGTATGAAGAAGGAGCGAGCAGCTACCAGCTTGTCATTTACAATGAGTCAAAGTCAAAAATGATCTAAAATGAGTCTAACAGATATCAAGCAAGAGGAAGCTGATACCCCAAAAAACGATCTGCAGTTGTATGGTAGTCATCTTCTCACTCAATGCTTCAGGCCCCCTTCACTGCCCATGCTGCCCCACGGGGAGGTCTGCGTAGCCATAGACCTCTCATCTGGCTCCTGCCGGTGCGCTGATATGATTTTGTCTCCCTGAGCAGATTCGACTCGACACACTACATTCAATAGTATCGTCTGGCTGGAAGTATGCAATGGGAAGAGCGATCCGCATCAATATTCTTACTGGATTGCAGTACAGTTCTTAAGTTGCAATGCTAGAAGGTGTACCGCTTCAAGTCGTCGCTACACCGCATACAGTCCAAAATCATACAAAAAGATATACTTAAATCATTGATCGTTGATTATGTACTGTACTAATCTGTACCACTACTGTATTGTACTGTAAATTCAAATCTAAATTTGTTAACCCATTTCTCAATTCAAACCCTGCATTTATGGGATTCCAAACAGCTATTTGACTATCTTTGACCAAAGGGAGTAGGCTTGGGATCATAGGCGAGATAGTGAAAGAAGCTCCACACATCTACGATATCTTGAGGGACCTTTGACATCCTGTAACCGTGGATGCTCTCAAGGATGCCCCTTGCGTCATAGTGACTGCTGGCACCTCATTGAGTTCGGCAATCTCTTTCTTTGAGTTGGCAACCTCGGTCATTTGCATTGCCATCCACAAATTGCATCCCATTTGCCTGAAAACAGGAAACTATGGAAATTGCTCAGTGCAACACCATATTCAAGACATAGATATATTCAAAATTCCTCAAAATGTTTTCGCAATACTCTTAATTGTGGTGTATCTCTCATGTTCACTTGAGCGAAACATGCAAGATGGTGCATGTGGTGACACCAGCACTCCCTCCAGAAAAAGAATGCTCCGGCTGGGCAAGTTTGTGCATACACCGTATACACCACGTCATCTGATTTCGTGGGTTTCGGGATGGGCTCATTAAGGAATCTTCCACATATCCAGCACGATCTGTCANCGCTCTCACGGATACTGTCTGCTGGCTCCTGATTGTACTCGTCAATCTCTTTCTTTGAATTGACAACCTCAGTCATTTGCATTGCCATCCACATGAAAATGCATCCCATTTGCCTGAAAGCAGGAAACTATGGAAATTGCTCAGTGCAACAGCATATTGAAGAGATAGTTCTCGTACAATATCGATTCCCAATACTCTTCATTGCGGTATATCTCTCACGTTCACTTGAGCAAAACATGCAAGACGTTCCATGACACCAGCACTACTTCCTTCCCACCGTATACAACAAGTCGTCGAGTCGTCACATCCAAGAAATATCCATCCATATCCGGGCTGATTTCCAGGGTTTCGGGATGGGCTCATTAGGGAATCTTCCACATATCCAGCACGATCTGTTACTGCTCCCGATGCCAGGGCACCACAAGCTTCCTCAGGCAATGAAGCACTGGAGTCTTTAGCAAATAACAAAATAGTAGGTGACAAAAGCCATCATGCCCGGATATAACAAAAAGATACAAAAAGTACATCAATAGTCATGACACATCATTACAGCACTGCATCCAGTATAGAAACATCGTTCTCATCGCAAAGCTGTTGATGAGCCCTGCCTAAACATTGGATGTCTTTGGATATTCTTCCAAATTCTTCCACGTTTTGGATACTTCCAATGTCATTGAGGTGATCTTCACTGTGCATCATGATGGAAGAGGCCCTGATTGTACTTAGAAGTCTCAAAGGAACCCAATGCAACTGACCACAAACTAGCCGCTAGCCGTGAATGATCAGAAACGAAAATGGGAAAAATGACATCAAAATCCATAGAGGCAAACTTTACATCTCCTGCACCAGAAAATTGCATGGTGTCACGTCAAAGCCGTCCAAACTCACTATCGAAATCTATCCAGCACACATAGAAAACCTTATCCCACAGGAATCAAGTCTTGCAAAGCTTCAGCACTCGATTATCTTCTTGCGCTGTGATCAATGCCTTCCGAAGCCTTGCAAATTCCTTTGGTCACAGCGATTGGATTCATTCACCGGTTCCTTCCCACAACGAGTTCACCATACACAATGGACCATGACACTATTGCTTATGCTATGAACACCATCCCTCATGAGCTACATCCAACATGCCCCGAAGGTTCAAGCAGCTCAAAGACAAAGAACAATCTAAGGACTACCAGTTGCATTCCGGCTTCCGATTTCTGGTATCAATGACTAGTATAATGATGTTAAACATATAATCATTATATTGTCATTATATAAATCATATGTTTGAGAAACAATATATAAAATAATACTTGTCTATCTGATGACATCTTGTTAATCTCACAATCTCTCTCTCTTACACCAATCACTCATGGAAGGTGTCCAGTTTCAACATGTTTCAGCCAGTTCCCCTTGGGCACCAACATGATCTATACAAACTATGCCAAGCTTCTGAGGCGTGTGACGCTTCGGGCGCTTCACCCATCCTTTAGTGGAGGTCTTTTTAGACAAAGGGCACGGGGGAAAAAACACCGTCCTGTCTTGGATTTGATCTATGTAACAACGGTTAACAACGTAAATTTTAAACTGCTTCTCATCTTGGATACTTCGGGGTTGGGAAACCTTAGATGCGCGGCAACAGTGTGAGGGTAGGAAAATGCTTTGATAGCTTGTCCTTGGACACTCACTTTAAAGATTCATACACCTCTATAGAGCCAGTTCCAGGTGGAAGGGAATTCACCCTGGCAATAGTCAGCTCTGCAAGGATGAAGGAAGCCGCCATGAGCAAAGTGCTTGCTGACAAAAGAGGTTGATGGTGTAGCTTCTTCTTTCAAAAAACTACCAAACAACCGGTTTATCGGAAAGGCATGACCTGGACGACCCTGACAAACATACCAAACGCCTTCGGAACATCATTTGTAGATATAGTATAGTAGACTGAGTAGACGTATTGCACTGGCACCAGCACTACGACGAAAAGCTTGAGTCACCCATTTCTTAGATTCTGAAGCAAAGGGTGAACACAACAAAGCCTATCAATTCTGATGTTGATTTGCAAGTATTGTAAATACAACGCTTGTCATTTCGAAAAATGTAGAAAGTACATTGATATATTGATAGTAAATCAATGAGACATATACGGAACATGTGACCTTGCATCTGCCTTCTCCCCATGCACGTGGCATAAAACCGATACTTGGCTCATGCCATTTTTAAGCTGTGTCATCGTGGTCACTGCTTCTCACAGAATCCTTCTGCCCAACCATGCCGCCCCACGGAGAGGTCTGCGTAGCCATAGACCTTTCAGCCGGCTCCTGCGGCCCACAAGATCCCCAGCCTTCCTAAGCCATGTGAGTTGCAAGGAGGCTAGAATAGCCGCTAGAAACATGATGAAACATACAGGTCTTAAAGCTAAGCAAGGCAAAATCATAGCTCTTATGGGAGCGTGAGACATCTAGCTTCCAGACATCCACGGCGGTAGCTCGACATCCTGCTGATACTTAAATACGCATAAATACAGTACCTACAACGGTCCAAACAGTTTAACTTTAGATAAAAAACATCTCCATTGCAAAACAGGACGTAGTTGATGCGACACTTCTGAGATTTGAACTGAGAAGAATGCGGCGGTTTCCGTCGCTTTTCGGAGAAACAAGAATCAAGAAGTATCCATCTTTGACCAAACGGAAGTAGGCTTGGGATCACAGGCGAGATAGTGAAAGAAGCTCCACACATCTAAGATATCTTGAGGGACCTTTGACATCCTGTAACCGTGGATGCTCTCAAGGATGCCCCTTGCGTCATAGTGACTGCTGGCACCTCATTGAGTTCGGCAATCTCTTTCTTTGAGTTGGCAACCTCGGTCATTTGCATTGCCATCCACAAATTGCATCCCATTTGCCTGAAAACAGGAAACTATGGAAATTGCTCAGTGCAACACCATATTCAAGACATAGATATATTCAAAATTCCTCAAAATGTTTTCGCAATACTCTTAATTGTGGTGTATCTCTCATGTTCACTTGAGCGAAACATGCAAGATGGTGCATGTGGTGACACCAGCACTCCCTCCAGAAAAAGAATGCTCCGGCTGGGCAAGTTTGTTCATACACCGTATACACCACGTCATCTGATTTCGTGGGTTTCGGGATGGGCTCATTAAGGAATCTTCCACATATCCAGCACGATCTGTCACTGCTCCCGATGCCAGGGCACCACAAGCTTCCTCAGGCAATGAATCACTGAAGTTTGAAGCAAATGCCCCGAAACAAAGCTATTGTGCAACGACTGGAAGACATTTTTCCTGATTTGAAGGGTAACTGTGACTTTTTAGGGGCAAGCTATGTTTAAACTTCTGGGGTGTACAGCTGAAAAGAGATTTCATGCCCGAAAATAACGAACCCCCACGAAAAGTACACTAATCGCTATTACACACATCCTCACTGCTTACAGTATGCAATACAATCTTTCCATCACAAAGCTGACTGCCTAAAAAAGAGAATTCGTGTGCATACCTTCCTCATTCTTCCAGGTTCCGAAGGCTTTCCAATGTCATGGAGGTGATTCTTACTGCAGCACATTTCATCATGGCGGAGAAGGCCCTGATGGTAGAAATCTCAAAGCAACTCAATGCCGCTGGCCATAAACTAGCCACAAACCATCTACGAAAAAACACTCTAAAACATTCTAAAACTACAGAAGGATGTATCTAAAGCATATATGCTGTACGGGGTCATGTCAAAGTCGTCTACACTCACTGCCCAGAACATATTGATATATTGACAAAAGATGACAAAACCGTCCCACAGGCAACAAATCTTGCGAAGCTTCAGCAATCGATTCTCTTCTTGCGCTGCTTTCAATGCCTTTCCGAGCTTTGCAGCTTCCTTGGATTCATTGCTTCCTTCACGTTCCTTCCCACAACATGTCCATCATCTACAATATACGTATACCCTAACACTTTCACTCATGCCATCAAACAATATCAGTCATGGGCTAGTCCTTGCAACGTTCTTCATGATTCATGATCCAATATGCGCCCACTAAAGAGGCTAGAACAAAACACCGACCACAACTTTCAAAAGGCCTTCACACGGTCTCAGTGTCTAGCATCCCAACTTTTCTGCATGTGTTGTTTCTGATGCTTTCCCGCTTCCGATCTCTGCATCATACTGATACTTAGAACATACAGGATAAATTCATATGTCATGTATCTACTACTGTTTGATATCATCTCGTTTGTGTGACACTCTCTCTCTCTCTCTCATGTATCACCTCTGTCCTAGTTTCAAGATGTTTCAGCCAGTTCCCCTTGGGCACCTACATGATCTACAGAAACTATGCCGAGCTTCTGAGGCTTGTGAAGCTTCTGATGCTTCGGGCGCTTCACCCATCCTTTGAACAGAGTTGCAATAGTTCTTCTTGTGAAATGCGAAAGCGCTGATTCTTTTCAAGTTGCTCTTGACTTAGGGAATACCATGAAGTTGGGTGGATTTAATGAAAAACATTGAAAAAACCAAAATGTTCAGCAGGTACGTTCTTTACGCCTGTCTTGCATGCACATACAGCTTCTTCAACATGTAAGGCTTGCAAGGGTTCTTTATGATTTTACTCACTGAATCACCGCGATGGTACTTATTTTCACCAACCTCAACAAAAGATATATATTGATGAAATGGCATACACTGGTCTACAAGAGAACCACTACCCCAATCCCATTCCACACCCGTTCCTATCACAAAATTTGAACTATCTTCTCGAATGTCATCGTTTTCATGACATATGGACTTCATTCTTAGGATGAAATATGGTGGAATCATGTGGAGTCAACGTCTATGAATCGTGATGTTGTACCTGTGTATGGTGAATATACACCGCTTGCCGAACAAACGGGACAACTCACATGTGTGGAAAATGTGACCTTGAATGACGTATGTCGACAAACACCTTCACCATCGACCTTCTTCCCATGTGTATCGTGTAGGAAGACAATACTTGGCTCATGGCATTTGAACCTGTGTTATCGTGTGCCGCTGCTTCCCACAATACCGCCCGCCCCCCATGCTGCCCCACGAGGACGCATGCGCAGCCATAGACCTCTCAGCCAGCTCCTGTGCCCACAAGAGCCCCACCACAGGTTCGTCTCGTCTGGAAGTATGCAATAGCAATAGCTGCACAAAGGTTTGGATTAGGTGTCTTCTCATCACAGGCGAGACAGTGAAAAAAGCTCTACACGTCTAAGATATCTTCATGGACTTTCAACATCTTTTAACCATTGGACCATTAGACGCTCTCACGGATACTGTCTGCTGGCTCCTGATTGTACTCGTCAATCTCTTTCTTTGAATTGGCAACCTCAGTCATTTGCATTGCCATCCACATGAAAATGCATCCCATTTGCCTGAAAGCAGGAAACTATGGAAATTGCTCAGTGCAACAGCATATTGAAGAGATAGTTCTCGTACAATATCGATTCCCAACACTCTTCATTGCGGTATATCTCTCACGTTCACTTGAGCAAAACATGCAAGACGTTCCATGACACCAGCACTACTTCCTTCCCACCGTATACAACAAGTCGTCGAGTCGTCACATCCAAGAAATATCCATCCATATCCGGGCTGATTTCCAGGGTTTCGGGATGGGCTCATTAGGGAATCTTCCACATATCCAGCACGATCTGTTACTGCTCCCGATGCCAGGGCACCACAAGCTTCCTCAGGCAATGAAGCACTGGAGTCTTTAGCAAATAACAAAATAGTAGGTGACGAAAGCCATCATGCCCGGATATAACAAAAAGATACAAAAAGTACATCAATAGTCATGACACATCATTACAGCACTGCATCCAGTGTAGAAACATCTTTCTCATCGCAAAGCTGTTTATGAGCCCTGCCTAAACATTGGATGTCTTTGGATATTCTTCCAAATTCTTCCACGTTTTGGATACTTCCAATGTCATTGAGGTGATCTTCACTGTGCATCATGATGGAAGAGGCCCTGATTGTACTAGTAGAAGTCTCAAAGGAACCCAATGCAACTGACCACAAACTAGCCGCTAGCCGTGAATGATGAGAGATATGAGAAACGAAAATGGGAAAAATGACATCAAAATCCACAGCGGCAAACTTTACATCTCCTGCACCAGAAAATTGCATGGTGTCAAGTCAAAGCCGTCCAAACTCACTATCCAAATCTATCCAGCACACATAGAAAACCTTGTCCCACAGGAATCAAGTCTTGCAAAGATTCAGCACTCGATTATCTTCTTGCGCTGTGATCAATGCCTTCCGAAGCCTTGCAAATTCCTTTGGTCACAGCGATTGGATTCATTCACCGGTTCCTTCCCACAACGAGTTCATCATACACAACGGACCATGACACCATTGCTGATGCTATAAGAACCATCCCTCATGAGCTACATCCAACATACCCCGAAGGTTCAAGCAGCTCAAAAACAAAGAACAATCTAAGGACTACCAGTTGCATTCCGGCTTCCGATTTCTGGTATCAATGACTAGAAGTCACAGTCGACGTATATGTAGATTATAATGTTAATAAAAAACAAATTCAAAATCATATACTGTTTGAGAAACACTATATACAATAATACTTATCTATCTGATGTCATCTTGTGAATCTCACAATCTCTCTCTCTTACACCAATTACTCATGGAAGGTGTCCAGTTTCAACATGTTTCAGCCAGTTCCCCTTGGGCACCAACATGATCTATACAAACTATGCCAAGCTTCTGGGGCTTGTGACGCTTCGGGCGCTTCACCCATCCTTTAGTGGAGGTCTTTTTAGACAAAGGGCACCGGGGAAAAAACACCGTCCTGTCTTGGATTTGATCTATGTAACAACGTAAATTTTAAACTGCTTCTCATCTTGGATACTTCGGGGTTGGGAAACCTTAGATGGTGTACCTTCTACTTTCAAAAAACTATCAAACAACCGGTTTGGCATGACCAGGAAAACCCTGACAAACATAACATCATTTGTAGATATAGTAGAGTAGACTGAGTAGACGTATTGCACTGGCACCAGCACTACGACGAAAAGCTTGAGTCACCCATTTCTTAGATTCTGAAGCAAAGGGTGAAAACAACAAAGCCCATTAACTCTGATGTTGACTTGCAAGTATTGTAAATACAACGCTTGTCATTTCGAAAAATGTAGAAAGTACATTGATATATTGATAGTAAATCAATGAGACATATACGGAACATGTGACCTTGCATCTGCCTTCTCCCCATGCACGTGGCATAAAACCGATACTTGGCTCATGCCATTTTTAAGCTGTGTCATCGTGGTCACTCTTTCTGCCCAACCGTGCCGCCCCACGGAGAGGTCTGCGTAGCCATAGACCTCTCAGCCGGCTCCTGCGGCCCACAAAACCACCACCCAAATGTGCTCATATGTATTCTTTCCTTTCCAGCCAGCCTTCCTAAGCCATGTGAGTTGCAAGGAGGCTAGAATAGCGGCTAGAAACATGATGAAACATACAGGTGCTAACCCTAAGCAAGGCAAAACCATAGCTCTTATGGGAGCGTGAGACATCTAGCTTCCAGACATCCACGGCGGTAGCTCGACATCCTGCTGATACTTAAATACGCATAAATACCTACAACGGTCCAAACAGTTTAACTTTACATAAAAAAACATCTCCATTGTAAAATAGGACGTAGTTTATGCGACACTTCTGAGATTTGAACTGAGAAGAACTCGGCGGTTTCCGTCGCTTTTCGGAGAAACAAGAAGCAAGAAGTACTGTAAACATCTAAGCTACATCGCTTCTTCTTGCACACACAAAAATCGCAGTAAACTCTGAAGCCGTCCCCTCCTTCAGAACAAATACTGAGGGAAAAGTTGGAAATCATGAGAGAACTGGAACAAAGGCTTCATTTCTGTAGCTGTAAAAATACCAGACACTCACCGGCTGTCCTCAATCCCTGGTGTGGGGGTTCCACCAGTCTCTGGCACAGGTGACATCGCCGCCGTGCGCACAAACGTGGTGGTCACCGCACTGGACTTCTCCGTAGCGATACGAGACACTTCTGCATCCCAGTCCTACGTTTTGGGGGAAGGAGCAATCATGACTCAAAATCTGAGTAAGAAATAAAAGACACTGAAAACATTAATGACATATTAATGACTATGATATGATTCTCTCATATCATGTGTCCTTGCAAACTTATCAACACATCAGCTGCCTTAGCCCTTGGGGGAAGTTTTTGTACAGGCAAAGGATCATATACATCAAGTGTAAACGGCATCTCATTTATCTGCTTGCACCATTAGACCATAGTGTATTTAGAATAGAACAAAGAACTCATGATTATTTGATGTATCAAAAAAGTTGCATGTGTGTGTGCGCACGAATGTAAACATCAATAAATGAGAGATACAAATATTCGCACTGTGTAAATTCCCTTGCACATTCTGATGTTGAGAAATTCCTGTGCACCTGCGTCAAAGTAATTGACAGTACATGTCGCAACTCCCGGTAGAGTATATAGAGTACACATGAGATTACATGAGTATAAAAGCAAGCACATGAGGGTTGCCCATGGTTGTCCTATACTTGGGTGTATCACCTTTCCACTTTCCACGTGAGCGCGTAGTCCTCATCAGCTGGTATGAACTCTCCAAATCCCTTGTGCCTGGTGACACAGGAGTTTCGGCACTTCAGCTGCGAACCATGCATGATGCACAATGATGTACCACAATTACCACAACATGAAGTATCTTGAAATATATGTCAACAGGATCTTTGTTTGAGTAAATAAAAAAAAACTTGGCACTCTGGACAAGTCATCTATAGAACATGTTGAACATGAACCATGTTTTGGTGAAGAGGTCTCGCGGAAACATGCCGCAATCCAATGCCTTCGAACATACAACATTTCCGGGTCCAAGGCGCCAAGAATCCTGGTCCATGTTGCCACCCCAATTGGTTCCAGCGGCATGATCCTTATCCTCAGCGTGTGGCAGGATCCAGTCAGCCACTATATGCCACCATCACCCACTATGTGCAAAATCAACATGTTTTGAAAAGTAGATGGCGCAAGTCATGGCTGTTCAAACGAATTTGGCTGTGGCCAAATTATTAGTACCGTTAAATCATATTAGTTCCGCCTGGACCAGCTTCAATAAAGTCAGCCCATAGCTTGGGGCTTGGGGACAGGTATCACTTTGGAGGGTGATTTAAACTAATCTGAAAACCGGTGAGCTCACCACATTGGCATTGTAATGTCGAAAAACCCTCTAACGACTCCTGAATTGTATCATTGAAGCTGTACTTATGCATATGGGCTCCAGTGCTTACAGGTCTCGTTGAGTTCACAGTGCATTCCCAAGCTCTGATACACCAACTAGGAAGGTAGTAGCCAAGTGAGAGCAGACCTGCTTGACTTAAAAGGCACTGCGTCCCCACCAGGGATTCATCAAAATAGATTATCATCCAAGATAACTTTGCGATTCTATAAGCATCAAGGGACAGCAGGCTGAAAAGTCATTCCATCCCCAAAAAGAAGCTGTCAAAAACCCTGCCGAGTTACAGTTTGCCATCTTTCTGCAGCCGTGCCCTTGGCTCTGAAATATGCGCCAGTGAGTTTTTGGATGCAGGAAATGGGGACAGGGTTTTGGCCGTGAAGCTTCAAAACATAGGCGACCACAAAGGTTGTACGTCGAGCTCTGACACTTTGGCTGGCAATGGTACTGTTATAATCCCATATCCCAAATATATTGCTTCCATCGAAGCAGCATGTATGTAACTCCATGATGCTCCGTGTATGGCCACTGACAGATAACAAGCCCTTTCTACCATATATGTGAATCAGCCCATTCTGATTCCATTGATTCCAACAAATCCCTTTTTGGAATACCGCTTGGCTTGTTGCTTTGAGATGCACAACCACCACCCAAATGACCAAACAACTGCACATGAGATGCAACCCCACAACTTATGAGATTCAAGTCCAACACATCACCCTTTGAATCAAGAATTCTGAAGAAACACCCAAAAATCCATTCAAATCACAACATTTCCACAGTGTTTCAACTTTTCGCTTTTTTAGCTGTTTTATCATATCTTTTGCCAACCCTTCACCGAGACGCATGTGTTTTTGCCACGTAGCTGGGACCTGATTCTGTGGCAAAATCATTCGAAGCGGAAAACGAATGAACCTGACCTAAAATCAGATATGACTCCAGTTCCTACGAAGTTCAGGAAACTAGTCATTGGAGGGAGCTTGTCTCAACACGTTGATGATTGTTGGAGAACGTCCACATGACTTGGAAGTGTCAACTAAAATGTGCGTCTGCTTTTTCAGACTAGCATGTTCATGCGTGTTCAATTTTCGCGGTTGATAGAACACCTGCAGAACCAGGCGGTGAAAAGAAAATGGGGTACATCTTTAGAGATTCGCAAGATTTTACAAGTGTGAAAATGATCCGTCGACTTGTTCTTCCAATTGCTTCCACTGCTACTGTACTTCACAACCTATCGATCGTACATCTCTATGAATTGCCAAATTACATTTGGAAAATACCTTCAAGCAAATCCAATCTGTGAACGCTATTGTAGGGTTGAGCAAAACAAAGCCACATGCTATGCTCTATATCATCGATGACATCGACTCGGTAGTGCACCCTTCCTCATTGTCGCCTAATTGAGGTAGATCATTTGATAAGTCAGCAAACAATTCTCGCACATAGGCTTGTGCAAATTGAGCAAGAATAGCAGGAATCGTTGCCCTCAAAGTGTTGAGTCCTTTTACTGCCAATAAAATTCAACCAAAGAGAAACATCCAGGTGCAACTTATAGCTGCTGTGGGTTGATTTGGCAGTATGGAACCTCCCTTGGGCACCGAGCTTTCAGGAGAAGTTGGCCTCACAATTTGAGGGCTAGAGGAAACACACCTGTCCCATATTCTGGAACAGAACGGAAAAACATGCTGCACTGTGGTGATTCTACCCATGGTCTTGGCTGTACACCGCAAATCTCCCAAGCTTAAATACAGTACACTTCATTTGAGCATGTTTAAGCAGTTTTCGGACATATATCAGTGAACGCTGGCCACGAGCAGACCTGTTCAACACGTTAACTGGTTCAAAGTTCGTCCTTAAGTTAGATGATCAGCAATTCCTGGAAAGTTTTTGTAAGTTTCCCATAGCTGTAGCTGGACATTGCCGTTTTGTATCGTTTTGCTCCGAATCCTACCGACGGCGAAACAAGCCAAGTCACTCGGAGAGGTGCTCTTGAATCGCCGGTAGGCCATTCCTTAATGGACTCATCCTCCCTGGCAGTGAATGCTGTTAAAAGGATAGACTTATAGACCTATTGACAACTGTTCGGACAAGTCTGCAAAAAGTTGCAGACCCACCAGTCAAGAATCCCAATGATGTTCATACATCTAATCATTGCAATGAGTTGCACAGTTCCACACAGTTCCTTTCGGAAGTATGTTGACTTGATGTACACATGGTATACACATGCATAATGCACACATGCAGTGTGCATGCAGAGTTGCATCAATGACTGTGTGACGTAAGCTTTTTGATCTTTTTTGGGACCTCCAACATGATGGATGCTCTCAAAAGCATCCAAACATGTACAGTAACTAAAGTGCGCTATTACTGGCTAGGGGTTTGATATAGTTTGATCAATCTGCAAAATGCCGAATGGCTCCCTATCTTCATGATTCATGGCAAAGAAGTTGTAGCATGGCATGTCCTTTGCCAAACTTGTGCACCCACCAACACCATCTGCACACCTTCACTTCCCATGCCAATTTCAACTTGCATCACGTGGCCTGCTTCTATACCTTGACGTTCAACCCGTTCCACCTTGACACGTAAAGCCGACTCTCAACGGGAGGTCTTTGATCCGCCATGAACATCTGAACAAAAATCCTGCAGTTGATGAACAAATGAAAACCAGTATTTCATCATTTAGTATTGGTCTAATATTGATTGGTACCCAAACCCTCCAAGATCTTGAGATGCCAATGGACCCATATCAGATTGCAAATCTTGACGGAGCGTGAGTCGTGAGTCAGAACAACATTGTAACGTTGTGCCGGAACAGTAGGTTTTATGCGCCGTCCGTAGTAACAGGAACAAATTGTCTCAGGACCGTTTGACAATTGTTGATAAATAATTTTGGCCGCATTGTTCGTGTAAACGGTGGCAACTGATCGTTTAGTGGCAGTATGTGGCAGTAATTTAGTGACAAAGGATCATTTGCCATTGCAGATATTAGAGGCCTTTGGTGACCGCAAAGAACAACGTGTCACATGATTCCAAACATCCCTGCATACATGACAAAGATGTAGTTTGCCATGAAGACTGCTTTACAAATAGTCAGCCCATCATGTCCCACCTTCTGAGACACTACTATTGAGTCAGAAAATAGTGGGACCCAACAGAAACAAGTGCAATAGTTTTGACCCTGCATGATTCTGCATGAGAGTGAAAAGATCCCCGCTAACAGTTGCGACAACTCGATGGCACCCCGGCTGATTGAGGACTACCGGATTGAAGATGACCAGCAGCCTGAAGCTCATCCTGTCGTCAAAATTGTCAAAGATCAAAATAAATAGCCATCCTCGAATCGATCTAATCCTGACAAATATCTACCTGTAACAATGGACTATCCCAAACTGCAATGCCCAGACATGAAAACACTCAATAAAGTTCATCCCATTTCACGTCATCTTGAAATCTTGCGAATGATTGCCGCAGTTCATTCCTAGGCTTGGATAGGCTTGGTGAAGAGTGCAACTTTATGTATGTGCACCTGGGCTGTTTGAAGACTACCAGCTTGAAGACGAGCAGCAGCCTGAAGCTCAGCCTGTCATCAGAATGCAGAGGTCAGTAGAGTCGAGGTGCGTCCTTGTGGGAATATCGATCCTTCAATGAAGCCAATCTTTCCAAACATCAAATAGTGGAGAAATCCAAACTTCCCTGGTTGCAAAGATCATAGCAGTTTATCCTGTTACAAGTGCTATTGAAGTCTTGCAAACGATTGCGGCGGTTCATGCTTTGGCTTGGTCAAAGGTGTAGATTTAACAGTTGCCATGCAGGGAATAGCGCTTGCTCTACTGCATTCCGGGGACGAAACATACGGATGTATGTAGACTACTATATTGCCTGTTGGGATACTTTTTGGGATGACTGTACCTACCATCTGCTGTTCAAGAAATGATCCACAACTGAGTCGGCTATACTATCTGTGCGGTCTGCATTGGCACTTGCTCGTAGTACACACTACGGCGGCACCGCAGACCAAACAGGTACATATTCATGTCTGGCAGGGCATGTTTTAGAAACATCCTAGAGTTAAATTTCTGCGAAGCTACTTCTGTTCTAGCATCCTATATCTAACTCGACCCCGAGTAGCCCACGGTCCCAGTGTTAAGACTGGCACTTCCCCTTGCAATGAATGAAGCGAAGAAATGGGGGCCAATAGTGAGATGAAACGCGAGCCGTTTCCACCCTAAAAATTGGAGCCAACGATCATTTTGGCCGTCCAGAGCTGGCCTCCTCTTGTGCCTTCTGCCCCTGCAACACGCGCAGCACTCGTGTCACTGTCAAGGACACTGACCAAGCTGCCACTTCCTCAGCCACTTCCTGCAGAGAAGAGCCAAGGGAGCGGCTATGCCCTCAACACAACTTTTGCGCAGCATGCTGTGGTACCAGTTGTTAAGGATCGAATGATGGGATTTGCAAGAGGTCAAACAGGTTAAACATCTTGTCAAAGCAACATGCAAGTCAAGTAGCTTGTCTCAGGCACTCTGACCTAATGCTGAATTTTTCTATCATACTCATTCAATCTCATTCATACTCTATTCTAAGAAGCGAGATGGACCCTCCGGCAATAAATGCCTGCAATGATGGAACCCTTCAAAATCCGGCCCCGCTCCCGCTCGCTAGCATAGAGCCCCACGCCCTTCAAACGTTTTGGCTTCAATAAGGGTGGTGTCGGGGACTGAGCCCGCATGCGCTCTTGGCAGAAGCGTAGCCTTAGCTCATTGTATAAATGGCATTGAATGGCTCTGGAGGTGGGTTGGCGTGTCTAAGACTGGATCATGGTATTTGTCTCACAGTTGAGCGCCCGGACTCGGCTTGTGCCACATCGAGCAAAACCTGAGTTGAAGTGTTAAGCGGTGATAAACATCAAGTCGCCTGAAATCATGATAACTCGTCCTGATGAATACTGATAAACATTACCGGGCATGTTCATTAGTTGTGGGTTCATGACTCATGTAGATTCAATAGTTTCTGGTCTTGAGTGCCGCGAGTGCCTATACCCAATGCTCACACCCTGCAAATCCTAGTTTGATATCCTTGCGTCAGAAAATCCCGCCCAACCAGCGGGTCATACCCAAGGGTAAGTGCAAGGACTTCTGGAAAGGTTTCATCCACCAGATCCACAGTGCTACCAGTAAGTGTCTTCATTCCATCTAATTACTGCGTATATTTGTGCACATCTCTTCACCCCAATTTCAGACAATTAATCTTTAGCAACTAAAACCTAATAAAAATCAGAAAATCACCTCGTTATCCGTCACTACCTGCTCTACCAATACTCATCCCAATCAGAGCCACCTTCAAAAAGGGATTCAATGGTCAATAAGGTCAGGCCACATGCCCTTCTATTTTCTACTTCTTGATCCCTCGACCAAGTAATTTATTGGATCTATATAGCTGGTTTTCAAATGTCTTTAGGTTCTTGAATCCATATATGGTCAAGTGATGTCAAGTGGCACATGTTCAACCTTTCCCGCCAGTCAAGGCTTCGGTGTTAACCTGCCTTCACCATTTTGCCTCACTGTGGCCCAGCAACCACGCAGCCCTCGTATTCTTCGCTCTTCTTCTTGAAGTTCCGTCGGTACTCCTCCGTCTCAGCGGAGCGTAAGCGCAGCTCCTAGCGAAGCCGTGGCTTGGTTACTGTTGCTTCCTGTCATCTATTGGCTTCTCACTGCAAGCAAACTAAATGGACTAGCAATGACTAGCATGAGAAATTCACAAAACCTTGGACCAACAATCTCAAAGCAAAGAAATGCAGAGATTGAGAAAAACATTGAAAAACCCATAACCTGGGGGACTTGGTCCAGGCCAAATTGGGCCCCCCCAAAACAGCGCTCCTCCTGTAGCCTCTGGATCTCCCGCTGACCTTGCAGGACCATTAAGTCAACATGATTTCATTATTTCACTTAGTTTATTAAAAGCGAAGCATGTGGAACACAAAAATGTAGCACCAAAAAGACACAAACACGTGCAAAAATACACCCTGACCAACATGTCACATGCAGTGAAATCTCCACGAAATCTCGCCATTTCGCCAGTTTTCCAGCACCCTGGTGGTTTCTGCCACCTTCGAGAACAGCATGTTTTGCTCTCGTCACCTCGGCGTCTTCCTCCTCACCTTCACATGGCATCACCATCAAACGGCAATCCATCATCGAAGCTCTTTGCCATTACAGTAGTAGTAATAAGAACTTATCACAGCAAATCCTCCAAAAAACATCAAACATCAGCGCCTATCCGCAAAAAAGTCATCAATTCTAGAATCTATATGCTGGTTTTGATTGATTTTGGACATATATTTGCTTTAAATTTGCTTAGGTTCATCTTCTCAACCCTTCCATGAGGCCAAAAAATCCGCCTGGCTCGGCCATTTCAGCTTCCACCGTGGGACTTTGACCTCACCAAATCAACATCGCTTGCATCATGTGATCATGTCATAATGTCATACAAAATATGCGATTATAACTTAAACTTGGTTTGGATGACTCATGATACTCATCTTATCTCATCTTCTTCTGGTTACTGCATGTTGATCTGGTACCTTCCAGTGTGAGGAAACATTGTGGTCCCATGATGAAATACTTCTCTGCCACAAAGGAAATTGGGATAAAATCGGATGCTTTGAGCTGAATGTGAACTCCCCAAAATCATGACAATTGGAAAACACATGGCCCCGGCATGGCTTTAGAAATGTTCTACCCAGTCTTGATTTAAGAGGATTTGAGCATTTGTCATATGTGGGGAAAACGGAGCATTTGCCGCAGATCACGTCTTCCACAATCATTTTAAGTCTCGAGAACACACAAAACGCTTCCCACAACATTTCGAACTCCTGCTGGATAGCAATGTGCTAGACTCCAAACCCAGATTTCACCAAGACTCGGGGAAGCGGTGCAGAAAGTGCTGGAGGTGACTTCAGCAAAGTTCCAGGTAAAGTGATCCTTGGGAACCAGGCAAAATGGTACACAGATCCTCTTACATCAAATCACCTTGGCAACTTGGATTTATGTTTTGATTCTTTTGGGCAACCCTAGAAACAGGTCGTTTAGTCTATGCCCGTTCGCCTGGAGTCTAGAAGATTCAAGGCATCAACTCATCAACGCATATCAAAGCCAACTCAGTGTGTGGAAAATCCTGGGCAATGAGGTGACCTACGGCACCGGAAAATGTGCCAAAGGCCACAACTCTTATTTCCTAAAATTTTGAAGATTGACAATGATATTAGCAATTTGTTACAATATATGTGCCCCTTTTGTAACACAATATACAGTAAAGAAAACTAGGAACACCGGGTAAATAGACGTAAGAAGGGCTTAGGGAACTAGTCAAGTCTCTTACACGGAGGTCTGCAGCAAAGGCACGGCATTGGGCTTACCTTCTCTCGATTGGCCAGGGCCATGTCTCTGCGTTTTCGCCTTGCAAGTTCTAATAGATTCTAACCCAGGAGTGTGAAATAATTTCGAAGAATCACTTCATATTGCCTCTACTTTTTCTTGATGGTAGTCGGATGATATCATTTAGGGCATGGTGATTCAACCGATTCAAAGGCGTGTGAGGGTGTAAGATGTGTAAGAATCTTGTTGCGCAAGCACATGCAAGTATGACCATGACAACTGGAGCTTCGCCAAACAAGCAGGTCATGCTTCGAGACTACTGAAGACTCTGAAATCTCTGTCTATCTTGCACAATTTCCAAGATTTTTTTTTGTCATCAGCTTTGTTGACTTCTCAAAAATGATCAACCAGCTCTTCTTCTACTAGCTGACAAATATATGCAAAAAGCATCCAAAAATATCCAAGCCCACTAAGGAAGAGCCAGGTTGCGAGACTGAGGCCATATCATTAGCACCTGACCGCATTGGAGGTGTGTCGTGAAGGGAATTTCTTGAGTGGCGCGCGCAGGGCGATGATAAAGTCAAAATGAAGCTGACGACCTAGATGGAGATATCATGACACTGCTTATGGGACTGATGATGCTGACGAAGAAGAGCAACTCACCCATCATGACAATAATCATTGTGAATCATGGTGACTAGGATGACGATGACGATCACGATGATGATGGTGATAATGATGATGATAATCATGGCAATGAAACTTATCATTGCATATCATGGCATCATGTACATTATGCATCATTATGCCGTTTTGATCCCTTTGATGACGCCATCAATATGTGGTGGTGGTGTCGACATTGGCGCACATTCTGATCCTGGGAAAGTACTGAGGCAGCTGTCGGCCCTCACCTCTTCGAATGCGACGTTTTGAGGCCTGGAAGCTTCAGGTATCTGTATAGAGTATGGATTGCCATACCAAAAGGGCATATAATATAGAAATGATCCATGAAATAATCCATGAAATACTGAATTACTGAAATAATGAAACACTTAGAATTATAGAAATAATGGAAATAATCGATGTGAAAATTCTTTCGGTTGTTTTTTGTGAATCGGATCATTTTAATTAAATTTCTCTGTGCAAAATGTTGCCATGGATCTGACCGAACCTGTTCCATACCTCCCCAGTGTTCCCTGCCAACCTCATCTGACTCCCCGTCACCTGGGCACAGAAGTTGACAAAGATCGACTCCCTGCAACCTACATCAACTAGTCCTACCACTTGGTCCCAAAAATGTGTTGGGGGTTTCCAATGGTTTCCATATTTTCAAGTTTCCAAATGACTGTACCTGTGCAACCAGTTGATATACAACTGGTAAGACTCGCCTCGATCGGCCAAGGGTGGCAACCGCGTGGGCTCCTTTGGCACCACGCCATGGGGCGGTGGCCTAAGGTCAAACAGGTAGAGCCAATCAGAAGCAAGTGTGCACAAGGTGCAAGTTAACTTGTCAATAACATTTGAGGAATTTGCGTGTTTAACCTTATAACAGTTTACATGCTTATTCAATGTAAAATGATGTAAACAATAATAATAATCACTCTTATTTCTGGGCACTCAAAAATAAGGTGACTTTGATGCCAATCAGACATCGAGAATTTCGGACCATCAATAACTCCGCGACAGCCCACATGAAAAGACTGTTCTACGAGTCCATTTACATTGGGTGATTTACGAGAGCTCTACAAGTATGACTAACGCAAACCACTTTGCCCCAGGTGTAACATCACTCTACTCAAGACAGCCTCAGTGACACCTCTAGGCATCCCAACATGGAAGTCTTTTGTGACCACATCACAGGGTCACCTGCGGGGTGCAGGGAAAAATGTTGTGAGTCGTCCTAAGCTATTACCTCATCTGATGATTTGCAATGGCCCACCACTGTTGCCAAGTCATCTTGCTTTGTCGATGAAACCACTCTTATGCAGAAACACATGATTGCGGGAACTCAGAAAGCAACACCGTCGGTCCTTTCCAAATGTTTGTTCTGCGGCGATAGACTAGCTGCAACACCCGGTGCTAACCGCCGCCCAAAGACTTTGTTTGGCAGCTTGCATCACGCAAAAAGTTAGGTTAGGAAGTAACGCTCTAATAAAACCATCTTTCATGGTCTTAGTCCTCGCTTTGGTGGCTTGTCCATCCAAACCTGTCATCTCGTGAGTCCCAGCCCATCCTGGCTTGTATTTATCTACAATGGTTCTTTAAATGTTGCGGAGAAAAAACAGCACCCTGTAAGCCACCAAGTCGCCACCGTTTTATTCCTCCATTTGGAGGATCAGCTGATTCACCCGAACAACGGAAATATGGATCGGAGTGGCTTGGGGTCAAGGAATCCAGGACTTTCCCAGTGAACCGATTTGACTAACCTATGAATCACAAGTTTTGCACAAACTGCTTATTGGTGAAAACAAGCTTTCCTCAATAATAATAGTGTGGGACTTCATCCAACAAGAGAACAAATGCAACACTGCTGAACCCACACAACTATGATCCATTGTCATATGGTTGGGTCTGCAATGCCCACCGATCTAAGTCAACAAAGTTTACCTCTTGGCTCGCAGCAAATGCGAATTGAGACAGGACAAAGAGGTTTTGTGGTCGGGCTTCGTGAAGTGTAATCCATGTGATCCCTCTTAATCCATCTTAATCCCTCACACATCCTTGACAACTTGTGCCTCCACTTATCCAACTGAGCCATTTGAAGAAGCGGATCTTTTAGTGACTCTAGTGAGTAGCCTGTTGCACACTTTCGATATGCATTGATATGCACAGTTGCTTAAGACCTTATCCCTGAACTTTCGCATTGGCAAGCACCGTGCTCAACATCTGCCACAAAAGCACTATCCCTGCATTGTCCCATCATTGGAGAGTCTTTTGAGCCATTCTTCATTCACGTGCTACATGATGGAAAGAAACAAAAAGCACCACTTGCAAATGCGCTATGCGGGGGTTACTGGAACCAGGTGCTCACTCCATCCGCATCCAAAACCTTTCTTCAAAACTCACTATTCAGGAGTTGTCACAAAAACTTGACCATCCACAAATCCTTGAGCTTTAAGTGTGATTAGTTCTGCATGGCCTTCCATCCTAGTTTGTGGAGTATTTTCCAACTGCTGTTTAAACTGAAATTGAAGTCGTTCCACACCGATCCATGAATGTCAGAAGCCTCTTTAAGGCTGTCTGTATTCGGAAGGCATCCCGAGTGCTTCGACACGTCCCGCGACTTGTCCCATGCAACGCGCAGTAGTGAAGGTTCAACTATAGGCTCCACGTAGTTCGCTGTAGTGGGCTCTAACGTAATATGTACTTCTTCATAGGGTACTCAAGGAGTCAGAGATCAATCAGGATTAGGTATATAATGGTATATAGGTTTCTAGGGATGCCACCTGCACAGTCTCAACAAACATTAAGGTGTGGTATAATTTTATGGCATGAAAGGACCTGAAACAATCCGGTGGAACATGGTGGAACCATGAATATTCATAGCTCTTGAACAGCTCCGTACCAAGAGTTATTGTTTTAAAGCAAGCACCCTGGGCCCTGGACAGAAGGATCAGTTTTGTTTCCTTTTACAGATGTCTCCGTCAAAGCTCTACGAGACAAGGGACTCTTTTCACAATGTCAAACAACCCCCAGGGCCAGCGGCACAATGCCCAGATGTATCTATAATAGTACAGATGTCAATGTCAATACCTTAAAAACAAATCCACAGGGGAACGCGCATTGGGAGCTGGCGGACTGTCATTTCAAAAGCCTCGTGGCTTTCTCTAAGCCTTGGCTTTCTCTAAGCTTTGTCGAAAGCATCACTGCAAAATGCAGCAAACATGTTCAAAGCTACAGTTCTCTGGCTCATACTAATTTGGCTACAAAAAGGCAACAAACTCGTGTTGGCACCACGTCCTTCAACCGTTTAGTTGCCTTCAGGGGCAAGTAGCACAGCATGGCGGAAAGTGGCCGCAACAGGCTTAGGGAGATGATAGCCAGAGCAATGGACAATGTCCATCACCACAACCATCATGATCATACTTATACCATCTTATACCATCTATATTTGGCTCTCCGTCTGGCTCTCTTAAATTGCCCTCATGATCACATGATCACATGCTGCCATTGACTCGGGTTGTTTCCCTGTGACAGTTGAGGCCTTCAGACCTGCCATGGGTCCAAACTCTTGGCAGACTCCAGCGTGATTTCATCATACAACTGATCAAACACCTTGGATTGATGCTAGCAAAGCGGCGGAACGAAATGTAGCAATGTAGCAAATTCCGTCTGAAGAATATGAGGCGGTGCGTTGGAAAGCCCGGAATCCGATCAAATTGAACTTGATAATATATTTATTGAAATCTCATTTATACCTACGCTTCTTTAATCTTGAGTGTGATGCTGGGACACACATCTAAGCCCCCAAAATCCTTCATCTTTGATCAACGTGCAAGGCCAATGCGGTCGCTCTTGCAAACTGATGAAGCTGCTTGCCAAAAAGAATCTTTTAGACTTGATTCTCATTTTGTCGTCCCCACATATCAAATGATCTGAACGCACATGGGAGGAGAGAAGGGGTGGGAAAACTAATTGGCTGGCATGCGCTAATCAATGATGAGTGCTTGTGCCAAAAAACTGATTGAGTCTCGTCTTTGTGTTCCACCAGCACCTTTTCCACAACATTCCTGGGCACATAGAGTTGACAATCAGGGTTCACTGAAGCCAAATACGTGCATCTATAGATTGGCAAATTTGAATATTCCAAATTGGAGGACAAGAATGGAGACAAAGAGAAACTCATTTAGAAACTCATCTTAAACTTCAACTGCAGTAATCAAGATCAATTTCATCTATCAGGATGCAGGATGCATTATGATCCAACACGTTGATCGAGGCCTCACCACTTCAACACGTCAGTCATCTGGAGGGTGGAACTTTTGAAACTCCAAGTGTCCAAAGCTCACCGGCAAACCTGAGACCGTAGTTCCAGAAGATTGACCTTGGGAACGTCAAATCTTCATCAAATCAGGGATGGATTTCATGCTGACGCCATTGAACAAAAAGGAAACATATATTTTTTGAGATTGGCAATAGTATCAAACGCGAGGTACAGTGAATAGTGCCGTAAATAAGATGTTCAAAAAAATGCTCAGGATTTCAAGCGCATGCCTTGTGATATTGTGGGCTTTCCCCTCTGGCTTTCAACAGGAATGTACGTTCAGGGAGATTTTGAGACAATCAAATCCAACTCGAAGTTGTCAGCCGTTGTCGCCCACCTTCGATGAATCCAGTCCCAAGTACAAGTATCCCCGGGTATCCCAGCCGATGGTAAAAAATGAATAAAAATGATGAATTGAGATTCAACCTACACCTAAGAATTTCTGGTCTTATTTAAATCTCCTAACATTGATGCTATTCCACTCCATCCCTCTGATCTTGCGCTCAGCAGCTCAATGCCTCGGCACAACGCACAACTTCACTTCATATATTCAAAAACCCTTGACATGCCAAATGTCAAGGTAATTTTAAAATCATTCAATGTACATTTCACATTGCATCTTTGTCTTTATCTTTACTTGAAACATTTCAAACATACTTGAATCCTGCTCCATGTGTTTCATGACCTTCACGCATGAGTTTACATCCGCCCCACAATTGAAACAGCCGTAGATTTCAAGGCAAGAACTGAGGATTCAAAGTATGAGGCTTAAACTGTTCCGTGTCAAATCATTTCCACAAGATGGTTACATCTGCTGCCACATGTTTGATGGAAGCAAATGGATTGAAACATAATTAGACTTAGATACATGGAGTCAGAAAAAGTATGACGTGGACATGACCGGACATGACTCGGAACATCAAACAACAGCATGTGCTCGAGTACTCTCCAATATCCAAATCTAGGCACATTCACATCAGGGCGACCCTGATTATATAAAAGCACGGTTTCCACCTAAAAGGAAATTAAATTACAGCTCAACAGGACTGGAAACGAAAACCTTAACATCCTCACTTCGAACAACCAACTGGTCCTATCTTGTGCTATATCCTTTTCCAGTTCCCGAAAAGTAATCAAATCCAAAACGCAATGCCAACACTGATGGTGCTAAGAATGTGTCATCCTTTGTCATCATACTTTCAAACACATCCCATCCCGCATGCTGGCAATTTTTTTCCGTCCCATCTGACAAGGCACCATGCTGGGAACATGCAAATTCACTGTACATTACGCAGGGCTTGGAATGGTCCCCCGACATGAAAGCCTCTTTTGGCATGTAGAAGCTTCCTGGCGCTGCGCCAGCGTTCCAAATATCGTGATAGAAAAGTAAGCGATTCAGTGTTGCTTGGCACCCTTTGGATTTGTTCAAATTTAGTGTGATTTGACACGCCTTCAGTTTTGCAGGGACATCTTTAATTCAAGGGGAGGAACAAAACCCTGCTGGCCACACCGCAGTTCTGGGAGGGACATGCGTGTGCCCATTGTTGTCCATTGTGTTGCTACACTTCTACTAGTTGACATGATCGATCTGGACAGGTCTGCCACACGCAAGTGACCCAGCCTGTAGGAAACCACTTGCTCTTGCATGTCCAAAGGCATGCCCCACATCGCCTGAGACTGATACGGGTCAAAAAACAAATCGTGCAAGATTAAGATGTGCCGGGCTGCAACCAAGGCCCTCACGACTGAAGCACATGGTCAAAACGACAACTGGAGGATGTAAGTAGCTGTGTGGGATTCAATTATGAAAAAAAAACAAATTGGAACCCTACCCTGTAAGGTAAGAACTCCTGCAAATGGAATTTAGGCAGCTAGTGAGTGCCAAGGGACCTCACCATCAAATGGGACTACAGTGTACGGCCAATGTCGGCCAATACTTTATTCACCCAGCCTTCCAAAGCCCAAAGCGGGCCTTTGGAACTCTGAAATTGCCCAAGTGACTCTCGGGAATGGAGAAAGCATTGGTTGCCTGGATTCTCCGTGAAGTAGGAATATAGGTAAAAATCCTGAGCTGGGATTGTGGTGGGCCGAGGCCACTCAAATCATCACCTATCACAGTCGGAACCTAGGACCTAGGCATCCCTGGACATCTTGGAGTTTAGAATCCCTAGTTCCTTTGCCACTGGAAACAAGTTGTACATCTATGAGTGAAAACACTTGGATTGACAGTGTATAACATATATATGTTTCAATTTTATACATGTATCAGAATATGTGAACTTATGCTGCATTTGAAGACGGAGATGGAAACAGTCAACACATGCCAACACACACACACATACTGTCTCTCTCTCTCTCTCTCTTGCTCCAGCACCATCAGCGCTCCCTCATGGGGTGTGTGCGAGTGAAGAATAAGCTCAAGCTCCAGTGTCAATTGGGCAGCGAGTTCCACGATATCTTTCAACATGTTTCAACCATGAATGAACAGTGTGATTGCGACACCCAGCCTTCAAACATGGTTTTCCTTTTAAAGAATCCCCGCTCAAAGTTGGACCACTTTACTCACCCCCTTTATTGGTCGCTTCTCGGCATGTGCAAATGATGTATACTAGTCTAAACCCACATCTGGCAACATATATGTGCACAAAAAAACTGGTCACATACAGAAATGGACAAATGCAAACGACTAAACAACTACACTGCACGCCGAAGGAGGTCTGACATAGTCAAACTAACAGGGGCTCCAAGTTGAGAGGGAGGACAGCTGACTCGCAGCTTACAGGAGAATTGGGAAAATCTGGAACTTCATAGAAGACTTGAAATTCAAGTCCTACATCTGAAACCCGATAGTATTGGTATATATTGGTAATATTGGGTATGATCCTGCAGGACAGAATTCCAATGTGTACAGCGATTGACTCCATTGAGATTCCAGCTTTTGAACTCCCACATCAAAATGTGCACAAGGTGCATAGCCTACTTCCATGGGGCATCAACCCCATGTCAAGTCCTAAGGATTTCCAAGGATCGAGGTATACTCCGCTCTTCCAAGATTGTGAAGCTAAAGCTTGACCCAGCCACACGGCCAACACCTCAATCGCTGAGTCATCTACTTTCAGATGGTGATTCCATGATCCGGTCATTCAGGTGAGCATTTGCAAATGCACATCTTATCAAATGATGGGAGAAAGCAAACACGAAACATATGTGTAGAGATTTGGGCTGCACGTAAAAATACAAAAAACATATTATATCATATAATATATACCGAATCAACCTGGAAGTGCCTGAAACTCACCTTTAAAAATTCAAGATAAGTTTTTGGTATGAATCTTTCATCTGGATCTTAATTCTTGTGAAAACCATGGTCAGTTCTCAGTTGTATATAGGATTTATGGGGTTCTTCATGGCCAAGGCGCATCTATCTGAGAGTCTCCAAACCTCAAACCTGACGTCCACGGTCCTGTTCCAATGGATCCAACCTGCGGATCGATTCATCAATGAATCCATCAAATCGATGTAAGGACCAATTCAATCAATCAAAACAAATTTAAATCAATGAATCGATCAAAGCAATCAAATAAAATCAATCAGTCAAACAATTTACTGGATATGGATTGAGCAGGGCCATAGGTGATGACTGTTTGCTCTTAACTTCTTCTGGAGAAAGGGATGCCAAAATTTGAATCACACACGTCACACACACGTCAAACTATTGCAGTGATAAGCATGTTTGCTTTGGAGGGTCACTTGTCCATGCGCTTCTGAGTTATCAATTCGGAGAACGAGTTTGACCATATGGATTCTGCTAATCATGTTGCAAAGTATCACCGTTGCTGCTGATGGCCCCTGAATCAATCCCTTCCACAGATACAAGAGAATGAAACTTTTTCATAAGATTAAACAAGTACATAAACATAGATCGGTACGCTAGATTGGCAAATAGGCGGATAGGTAGGCAAATAGGTAGCTGTTGTAGGTAAAATGCAAATACATATGCATATAGACAGAACATCTGCATCTACATAAAGGAACTGGTGAATTTCATCAGCAAGGCATGGGAGAGTTGCATGTTTCTCATTGTCCATCCAATTGAAAAATATTGAAAAATCTCATCCAACCATGTTCACTCCTTCTACCTTTCCAAAATCACCAACATTGCCAAGCGATTCATTCAAGGCACCACTTTGGGCATTAGTGTCGCGAATTCTGGGGGCAGTGCATCCAAAGTCAAGGCCTCGAGGCATGTGAGCTTGACACTCTTTAGTCGAAAAAAAAAACGTATTTGATGCGATGTGATCTGAATCTATGCCGACGATGTAAAAGCAAAGCACTGGAGAATCTTCTTGTTGAGCAGGATGTAGCAGGATTTTATTTTACGTCAAATCTGTGACTCGCAACAGTAAAACGAACAATATCAATGAATCGCAGCAAGTCGATTCTGAAGCCCCAATGCCTCGTACCACGACATCACCTTGCAGGCCCGTCCCCTCCCCAACACTGAGGTTGCTTGTGGAAGACAATGGTGGATCCTTTAGGATCCTTTAGGAAGGTACAAGTATTGTCTTGGAATGTTTTCGATAGTTTTGACGTGCATTAGTTCTGCATGTCTGTATATTTGATATGTATATATATATATATATCTATCCTGTCAGGATCTTCTGTCAGGATTTTACCCGGCGTAGTAGACTCCGGTGTCCAACCAGCTGCAAATCTCACAAGAGGTTGGCCTTTTGGTGACCACACCTTCCCCTCCATCTGCCCCCGAGCAGCTGCACCTGATTTCTGAAGGAGTTGGGGCCGTCGTCTTGTCGTTGCGCAAGATCCCGATTTTGTCTTGCCTTCTTGAGATCCAACTGGGCCTCCACAAGGCAAGGATTGTTCCAAGTTGTTCCATGTTCTGGATTGTTCAGGCCATTTAAGCAAAGGGTTTCAAGAGAGCTTAAATGGACGGGATCAACTGGTATGTATGGATTGGTGTCTTTTGTGGAGTCTACCCTACCCTTTTACCGTTTTTTTACCGCTTTGATGGTGTTTGTGGTAAAAGCTGGCTTCATGGCTTTGCTGCCAAGAAGTCCACCACCTGCAGTACATTGTAAGGGTGTCAACGATGCTCCCAAAAAAACCCGTGACAGCATCATGACATTGCAAATGCCCTTGGCACGTGCAAGTCATGACTTCCTTGATAGGTTTGGAATTTGATTCTCGGCTCCGGCTTGCGTCACCTTTTTTTTTTTTGGCAACCAACGGCGTTACAGCACGAGCTTCCGCAGGTACTCATCATAGATGACCCACAGTGTTGGAATCAATTTCCCGGCGACATCAACCTCCACAAATTCTCTCTTTTTGACATCGCTGTTGCACCATCCACGGTCATATTCTCCAGGGTCTTGCTGCCTATGACATTCTGCACCGCTGCAGTCCATCACTGCACTATAGAGCAAGTTTGCTTGCCTCGCCAGTTTCGCAAACCTTGGAAGGAGGTCCGGAAATGCAAGCATCACTCTAGTGACCTGGGCAAACACAAAAAGGCTATGCGGCTATACGATACGGAAGAGGCTGGATCGCGGATACGCTTGCAATTCTAGAAATTAAGTGGTCTGGTGATATGATTGCACACGGTCACATGATTACACATGCTTGCACTATCCTGCACTACTATATTGTGATATATTCTGACTGGCCCAGTCCCTGTATTGCCTATGATTATGATTGTCCAAGCATTGCTGTAATGGTCCTCCGAAGATCTCCAAAGCACATAAAGTAATCATACATGCGTTGAATGTGGCACAGTGTAGTGCATGCTCATCCTTTTTGCATCTTTTCGGTGAATTGTTGCAAACAAGTTGCTGGGAGGTTGGATAACCTTGCAGCCATTGATCTGGAGGCAAAATAGAACCCACCGGTGGACATAGACCTGAAGCCAAACAAAAATTCAGCAATTTTAAGATTCAATCTCCTGAGATATCTTGAGATTATCGTTCTCAAGATGTGACTTGAGAGTTGGGATAACAGGACAACTGTGAATTGTCAATTGTGTCCCAACCATCCGCCTTGCCGCTGTTGCTCTTTCCAGGTTGCCCTCGCATGGGCTAAAATGCTATGATTCATCAAGGTGCCAGGACCTCTCCAGAATGGGGAATCCACAGATGCGCCTTCCACTTCACATTCCACGCCAATTTCGATCACTGCTGCCATGGTAGGAAGGAAGATCAAATTTGTTAAGTCTGCACCATGAACTCCCACCATCAACATCACATCATGTAATGCTTCCACCTGGGCGTTGGTTTTGGAAACAGGCCAGTCACCGCACATTCTTTCCATGAGATCAGAAGGTTTGCGTCTGGATGGTAGCGAGAAGAAATGTCCGTGCATGAATACGATTGATATACTATATACAGTATATAATCATATGTAATCGTACTACATATTCCACTAAAGTCTTGTCACTGATGTACAGTAATCATATGAAATCATAGTACAGGTTCCACTAAAGCCTGTCGAAAAAAGGCAAAAACAAAAACCCAATAGTGGAAATAAACTATACACAAATTATACAAGCCTTTCGTCTTAGATACTCCATTAAAACACCTGGCCTAAAGAAACTGAAGCGATCATTCAAGTCACCTGCTCGCAAGGGCTCAAACGACCCAAGTTCACAGTCTGAAAAGTTGCACCCATAGACACCGCCAATGACTTGAGGTTCTCAATGACTTGGGCCTCATCCTTCCATCGTCGAGTGAAGGATTCCTGATGGCAACATGTTTCTAGTGTGTCGGTGTAAACCCCATTCTGTCGGGCAATGCGGAAGGTGCCCAAACAACGCAGCGGCAAATATGCAGCAGGAAAATACAAAAGGATATCATCTAGACTATATATCCAAATTTAAACATATCATGAAATATCACCCAGAATCCCTCTTCAGCAGCACCATCTTTTTCTGGATGCCTCTGTCACGGATCTGGCATTTCTTCAAGGCACTACGTCGAAAGGATTGTATCTCACGTACCTGCAAATCTACCCTGCCAGGGAGGTGAAAAGCCCGGGTGGGGTGGAAGGTTTTGTCCACGGCCAAATGCAGTGGATGTGATTTAGTTAATTCATAATTAATCTGAGGTACCAAATTGATGTGAGCTGTTGTCGAAACCTGTATTAACTCTTAATGCCATCCAACATTTGAGATTTCCCATCGCTTCTTCAACTTTCGGCGTTTTAAGGATGTGGGGGTATCGTTCAATTGTGTTGTATACATGAGCACTCACAGTCTTTTTCATGTGGCTTCTTCTTCATCCTCAGTGCATGAGGAGCTGCTACAGTCACAGCTGCTAGTCGTACGGAGTAGTACTGGAGTAGTAGTTTGTAGCACAGAGTAGTACTGGACTAGTACTTTGTAGTACAGAGTAGTACTGGAGTAGCACTTTGTAGTACGGGGTAGTACTGGAGTAGTACTGGAGTAGTACAGAGTAGTACTGGAGTAGTACTTTGTAGTACGGTGTAGTACTGGAGTAGTACTTTGTAGTACAGAGTAGTACTGGAGTAGCACTTTGTAGTACGGAGTGGTACTGGAGTAGTACTTTTGTAGTACGGAATACTACTTTGTGCTGGAGTAGCACTTTGTAGTACGGAGTAGTACTGGAGTAGTACTTTGTAGCACAGAGTAGTACTGGAGTAGTTCTTTGTAGTACGGAGCAGTACTGGAGTAGTACTTTGTAGTGCGGGGTAGTACAGCACTGGAGTGTAGTACGGAGTAGTACTGGAGTAGTACTTTGTAGTACAGAGTAGTACTGGAGTAGTACTTTGTAGTACGGTGTAGTACTGGAGTAGTACTGGAGTAGTACAGAGTAGTACTGGAGTAGTACTTTGTAGTACAGAGTAGTACTGGAGTAGTACTTTGTAGTACAGAGTAGTACTGGAGTAGTACTGGAGTAGTACTTTATAGTACAGAGTAGTACTGGAGTAGTACTTTGTAGTACCGTGTAGTACTGGAGTAGTACTGGAGTAGTACTGGAGTAGTACTGGAGTAGTACTTTGTAGTACAGAGTAGTACTGGAGTAGTACTGGAGTAGTACTTTATAGTACAGAGTAGTACTGGAGTAGTACTTTGTAGTACCGTGTAGTACTGGAGTAGTACTGGAGTAGTTTGGGCATCGCTTGGGGTATCGCTTGGTATCGCTTTGGGTATCGCTCCAGCAAACGCGTAGTCTGCGAGATTCTATGGTGTAGCACTTTGTACTACACGGTAGTTTTGGAGGAGTACTTTGCAGTACAGGGTAGTACACTTGAATAATACTGTGAGGAACAGACTAACTCGTATACCGTATACTTTGAACCAGACACTGAGCGTGCGTGCAGCCGTAACTGATATAACAAATTCATAATTCATATTACAATCCACACAATCATATTAGATGAATCTAAGAGGGGGTATCGCTTTTGAGACCATCGCTTTACAAGGTTTTGGCATCCTATGACCAAACACAAGAAGAATCCTTCATCCAAGGTTTAGATCATCGCTCATGTGATGCATGACCGATTTCCTGACATTCGCACTTGTGTCAAACCTTTGAAACAACCATGGCATGACATGTTTTCTTTTGCCAGAGAAAATGAGGATTTCTTAGAACGTACGGTTTGGATGGTTTGGGACCTCATGGTGCACTTTTGCTGAATGGCATTCTAAAGCAGGATGATTCTTCCAAGTGCTGCGGCCAAAGTTGCATCTCCAGCCCATGGGCGCCAGCGTTGCACTAAGACTTCATAGCACACAGTGTGAGCCAAGGTGGCTAAACCAGCATTCCAAGTTCTCCAAGGAAATCCATCCTTAGGCAACAAAGGTTTAATCCTTGAGTAAATGTTTCAGCGCATTTCGCTATAAGGTCAACCATGATGAGCAAAGGTATCTCTGTTTGAACACATACTTGATTCTGAAGAAGGGTGAAGTTATTCAAATGAAAAAGACATTGCTTTTATGATAATAACCCTGTGGTATGCTTACAACTATGGAGGAGGTCGATCCTACGGTCCTACAGTAAATTACTGCATGAAGCACATTTTTGTTCAGAATGCAGGGGTGCATAACCCCAGAAATCATAAAATGGAACGTTGACGTATGTGCTTGAGGGGTGGAATCTGTAAGGGCTAAGTTTCTTACATTTTGTCTTGGTAAGAGAAACTGCCGGGTTCAAGAGCACACGTTCATTACTTTGTGAATGTTTCCTGAATTGTATGAAATACATGGGACTATTAAGGAGTCCTGAGATTTACCACGCATTCCTGGAATGCCTGAAAAATCCGCAGTACAAAACCATATGTATGAAATTAGGGGGGATTAATTTAGGAGGCCTTAACAATGTATGCCCTTGGATTGGGGGGAGGTTAAAAGATCAAAGAAAGTACAGTAAACCGCTACTGTAGTCTGTATAGATATCCAAAAGTTCAACATCTACAAAAAACGCCCCCTCGTCTCCAAAATGATATGTGTTCATTTCTCCAAGAATAAAATTGGACAACGGTAAACATTAGCCCTACTACTGTGACTTCATGAGCAACCACACCCCATAATTTTCAGCAATCCTACCAACAGGCGAGCGCGAGTAGTATTTGCTACTGTATTGCTGCTACAGTACATGTGTTTTCCTCCTGGGTCCTGGGCAGGATTATGCAAAACTACAGTTCTCACCATGAGGAGTACCATGCAGGTGGAGAATGCTAACACAGCAAGCGTGTTCCCTAGAACATAATTAAACTGGTTACTTCCATTCCCTGCCACTAGACTTAGACAAACAAACGATGCTGCAAGACTTCAAAAAGCTAGACCAAAAGGGTCTGCCGACACCTGAATCAAAGCTGCCAAAAATCCAAAGCCACTTCTTCCATCAACTGCTGCATTTCAAACAGTCGTTGCGATCCCGTCTTGGAACACGGGCCATTCTCCAGACACTGTGTTGCGGCAAGCTTCGTCAGTACCCTTTCAACCTTACGTTGAGGGAAACCCAAGGCCTCCAGGGTCTGGTTGCTTATTCCATGAAGCCACAAGGAGTCGCGCGCAAAGTGGGCGATGTTACTACCTCAGCTTTGACAATTACCGCCAAATTTCCGTCTCCGAGTCTCATTCATTTCCAAATTGAAGTCAAGTAGATACCCATGCAATCCCATGCATATCTATGCATATCCCACCATACTCGATGGTTGCTTGAAAATCAACGCAAAAGCATATCAAGCAGTAGACCTTTTCTAGTCTTTCACACAAAGCCACTCAAAACTCGGTGACCTTTTCTCTTAGAAGTCATCGGTCCGGCATCCCCAGTCATCAGATCCAAATGGACCATCATGTCTCTCCTCTGTCCTCACGATACCTATGTGAGATCCAAGTTGCTCATTTCACCAGTCAAAATACCCAAGCCTCGCCATTCGACACTGCGTCCATCACGGCAGCAGGATTTGTTGAACAGCATGTGTGGGCTGCATTGCTGGCTTCCACAGAAACAGGTGTCATCCGAAAGCTGACATGGAAGCCTCAAAGGCGATCTCAGTTACAGCCTGATGCTTAACAGCTTTATCAGCTTCAACATATCTTAACATCAAGGATTGTTGGCCTTATACCGAATTACAACTATATACATCAAATTGGGACTGAAATACATTTACATCTTCTAGACATACAGGATTCTACAGTCGGACCGGAAAGGTACGCCTGATGGCTAAAAACATCGGTTTCCGCATGGAACTACTAGGCACACCTAAGGTGCGCCTGGGTGTGCCTGCCTAGCAGTTCCCAATGGAACGCCGCGTTGAAGCACTCATATTTTCCAAACAAAACCAGGTAAGAAACACGCACTTCCTATTGGAACGCCGATCGCAAAGATCAGTTTCATATCAAGACCAGATCAAAAAAGATCAAACAAAAACGACACAAATCACAATGGAACGCCGACATCCAATGTAGAGCTGTGGGGCATGTTAACCAGATGCAAAGAGAGGTCCTAAACTATGGTTTCTCAATGGAACGCCCAGGCCAGCCAACACTTGTATTCAAGAAGAGAAAAGAATAAGTTGCAAATCCTCTTCCGGCTGCAACTTTGAACAACTGGACTACATAGCAATTGGACTGCAGATATTCTGCAGTTTCCTATCACTCCACCAAACCTAATACCCAGCGGGACCATCTAGGCTTACAGATTCTAAGAAAAAACGAGACCCAAACGAGACCTAAACGAGACCCAAACGAGACCCAAACGAGACCCAAACGACCCCACAAACAAGAAACGTACTACAAAGTACTATTCCAGTACTTCCTTGTACTACAAAGTACTACTCCAGTACTAACTTGTACTACAAAGTACCACTCCAGTACTACAAAGTACTACTCCAGTACTACCCTGTACTACAAAGTACCACTCAAGCACTACAAAGTACTATTCCAGTACTTCCTTGTACTACAAAGTACTACTCCAGTACTACCCTGTACTACAAAGTACTACTCCAGTACTAACTTGTACTACAAAGTACTACTCTGTACTACAAAGCACTACTCCAGCACTAACTTGTACTACAAAGTACCACTCCAGTACTNCTTGTACTACAAAGTACTACTCTGTACTACAAAGCACTACTCCAGCACTAACTTGTACTACAAAGTACCACTCCAGTACTACAAAGTACTACTCCAGTACTACCCTGTACTACAAAGTACTACTCAAGCACTACAAAGTACTACTCCAGTACTTCCTTGTACTACAAAGTACTACTCCATGCGCTAAGAACGCCGAGGTTTCAATAAATATTTCAGATTGATTTTCACATGTCTGATCCCCAAATCCTGAAAATAACATGAAAAACCTAGATCCAAAGCGCAAATACATGAGTACACTAAACATGAATTTCTAGAACACCATGGAACGCTGACTAGGCACACCTTCTTAAAAAACAGTCCTGCAACTAAATATGATGATTTCATGCACTAGGCACACCTTTCCTGTTCAATAGTAATGGATTCTAGATATGGGTTTCATCGAAACATCCAATCACACCCCGGCCCATAGCTGTCCTGCTAAATTATCTCACGTACAGGAAAGGGGATTAGGGGATTGTCTTTTTTGGATCTTTCAACAATAAGCTGCGTGTTTTCTTCCAGGATTGTGATTCAACAAAACATCACTTCCTGCAGCAGCGACACAACTACCATGCTGAGAGTCAGAAGAACAATGACACCGTTCAATGGCACAATTTCCAAAGATTGGATTGGAGAGATATCTATACGTCCACTACATTGTCCACAAAAATTTCAACTTCAACATCCTATTCAATCACGACTTCATTTTGCATGTGGGCCTGTAAAACTCAACTTCTAAACCTCCAACCAAAAATGTCATGGATCGATTTCCAAGAAACATGATTTCCAAGCCATAAGGCTCCAACTTGTGGTAGCCTTGCAAACTAGCAAACTTGCAAAAGAAACAAAAAAAACGTACAGTGATCAGTGTATGTGCAGGCAAAAATATAGTTCACCAACAGCTCCAGCTTCTTCACTTGTTACGACATGTGTTGATATGGCGATGATGATTTTCTAATCGAGCATCAGTATTTGCATGAGTTCTCCGTAAAAGCAAAAGGATTTACAAAACAATGGCCAAAAAGTTGAAATAGAGATACGGGGAATGAAACCTATGCAGCTGACCTATCACCACCAATTCAGTCATTCCGCCTACGAGTTAACTGCTTGATCTTATCTTCCAACTCTGAAACAGCAAATGTTGACAAAATGTTGACAAACATATCTGAGAGGTGTTCATGTTCCATCAAAGTTCCAGCATAGCAGGCAGGCACTGGTCAAAAAAGCACTCTGCAAATGGCTTGGTTGAAATGGGCTTGTTGAAATTGAAACAGAATTAATCAAAAATCAAAACTTATATACATCTATAGTCAGTCTATAGGCAATAATTAGTTCTTCTCCCATGTCCAAACCAATGCTGCTTGTCCACCTGCAATGGCTCTTCTGCTGGGAATCAGTGCCCTTCTGCCAACCACGGAGGTCGTTTCATTTCGCACCTCCAGCCCCTCGCCGCACAAGGCACCCGCACCAGCAGCTACAGAAACATCAGGCACCTCCGAGGCACCTGAGATGAAAAACCAAGGCACCTCCACCTCTCGTCCAACGCAAGCATTCCTGATGTTTGCTGGTGCTTGTAGCTCGGATGAAAAGAAAGAGCCATAATTTGAGTTTCAAACAGCTTCAAGTCACCAAAATATCAATCATGCATACATATGGATACTAATTATTGAGAAACAAGAAGCTGCAGTCAGGGCAATTTCATATGAATAATCTAAAATATCTAAATTTAACCAGCTCCAACATCTTAATCAATCCCGAGCAGCGTTGACACCATCAGGTCCAACTCGGGAAAAATCCTCTGCCGTCCACTGCGGCTTGTAGTTTCTTGGAGCCACTGTCGGAGCTCTGAGCGGCGCTGGGCCCGGGAAATCTCCGCCACAGCTGGCAGCCCTGAAGTTACTGAAGTTGTGGAGGTTGAAGCGTGCAAGAGCTGCAAGTCATAGCGCAACTCTTCCAACTGGTCATCTTTCGTAGAGATCAGTTCCTCATTCCAAAAGTCGGGACATGATGGACATGCTTCAGAAGATGCACGAGGAATACCGAGTTTGATTTGAGAAGCATACCCGGATACCCCTGAGTCATGGCTGTGGTCGTGTCAAGTCTTCTCCAAGCCTAGGGCTTGAATGGGACTGAGCCTAGGGCTCAAAGAAAGAGAAACGTCCAACGTACACATTTTGGCAAGGGATTGCCACCATTTACTTGCCAACAGGCTTCGAGGACTATCTTGAAAAGAATGGAAAAGATCCATGCCGATTCTGTTTATGTGATGATCGACAATTCTTCTTCAATGTCACATTCTTTACACAATAAAAAGAACGCTGTTGCAAACTACCACAGGCATGTGACGATGGATGTACAATAATGAATACATATGCACACAAGCTCACCCGAGGATAAGTTCTCGCCAAGTTCAACTACTTCCACATTTCATGTCTGAACAAAAAACGCGCCAATATCGCACCATGTAGTCTTTTCTCATCATTCTACTGTACTACAACATCATAAAATTTACAACCTATACTCGTCCACACTCTCATGCTAACACCCCAGCAGTCCCCCACCTGCACCTTACCCAACTCAGGTTGTTACTCTGAGCTTCAATGGCTGGTGGGCCCGGTGGCCAAGTCCCTGAGGGGTCATCTGATCTGCAACAACGTTCAAAGGTCCACTCTCCTCGTGGGAAAACACAGCAAGGTTTCAAACTCTCCAGTGTGCGTCGGACAATGACACACACAGGATGAAGGGTGTATTTCAACAGCAAATATGGTGGGCCACCATGGGGCGGGATTTCAATTGGGATCATCAAGGGTTCCAGCAAATGAGGAACAAACACATAATCACAGGAATAATCAGGGTATATCAAGGTTCCAAAATGTTCGAAGCTATAACTCGGCCTAGTCTCCAATAAAACAAGTTGGATCACCTCGTGTAAACGTTGGATCGCAGCACATAGTGCAACTGGCCGTCACCATTCCGGACTTCCGCGGCCAGCAGCCCTTGCTGGGCGGCCAACAGCGACGCAACATGGCCGGCATTTCGGTGACTGGAGCGGGTTGAGCCACCTCAAATTCCGACCACTCATTGGATAAAACAAGGGTGGTCTCAGTCTCACATGAGAAGCAAACTAAATATGGTAAACAATGAAACTTGTATACTTATGTATACTTAACAATGTACTTTATAGATCCATGATGGTATATCACTAAGCCACTAATATCACGAAATCATCAACAAACATCTATTATGCGCTGACAGTGAAATGAAAATCCGCTAATGCGATTGGCACTCTGCAGGGGGGCAACTTCCCCCAAGACTACAACCAATACTAAACAAGTGTTCCCCGCAAAACCATTTTTTTCCGACCCCCCCAATCAGTCTGGCATGTCTTTTTAATGAATTTTAGTGTTTTAGTTTTAATTGGAAAGTTTAGAAGACAATAATTTTTTCATGGATCTAGAGCCTTCGGACTTCCAGCTAATAGACGGGAGGGGTCCCGAAAATGGATGATTTTGAGGGGTCCCCAGACCCAGGGGTATATCCTGAAAGGACCAATGCATTGGAAACAACATGTATTTTTCGTAAACAAATTTCTCCGCAAAACCAACACCATTTTTTGTGCTTCATTCTGATTCTTGTTCCGAGAGACGCCTCTAAACAGCAATTCCTCTAACATCACTTTGGTCTCCAGCCATGGAAGTGTCGATTCGCTCAACTTTGCCCAGCGCTCAGCGAATTCTTCTAAGTCTTTGAGATTCAATGTGGCCCACGGCCACGTCCAGCAATGTTGCACCCAAGGCAACAAAAAACGCAAGCGTCGCGCGTGTCGCGCAGCTCGAAGCAACTGAGGATCCTGGAAAGAAACATGGGACATTACAGCATGCAATTGCAAAGTGTGCATCTTCGGCTGGTTAAAGAAGGCACATGAAACATCTACAACTGACAACTTTTGCACAGATTTTCAATGATCTTCCATGTGAATGTTGCATTCGCAGTTGTTATCATCATGATGGGACGTGCAAACAAAACCGATTGGTTTCTTGTACGTAAAGACTCACGGTCGCTCGGAGGGGGCTATGACACAACCACCAATACTTCCAGACTTGCAATTGCAACAGCCCCAAGTCCAATTCCGAGCAATTTTCTTGGAATGGAACCATAATTTATGTCTCAAACTGAGAACGAAACAAAACAAGGCTTTCCATGTCAGAAAAGGATGCCCAAACATCAAGTCTAAAAGGGTAGAATAAATTCTCTCTCAAAACCATGGTGCGGATACCCTGACCCAAAGTGGATTTGCAACTGCAGCTACTCTTTGCAAGCAACGGCACCACCCCCAAAACAGTTGAATGAATGTTTGTTACCAGATCCTGGAATGCAAAAGCAAAATACAGGGTACACAACAAGTCCGCTACAATCATCCCGGGAACACATAGTTCAACGAAGAAAAAATCTGGCACCAAAGTCCTGGTCGGAAGCCGTCATTGAGGGCTACCAAAAATATGTGGTGTGTTTGCATGTGAGTCTCATATGAAATAATGAACACAGTTGGGCGATTTGCGCTTTCCGCTCTACAGGGACATGGTATGACATGGTACTGTCATGTGCTTGGGGCACCACCGGTAGCTCCTCAGTCACCAGTTAAAAAACAGAACAGCCCCTTGAATCGAGAAATGCATTGCACATGAAATATTATGTACAAACCCCTCAGACTTTAGCCAACCTACAAAAAACAATTCGCAAAGACATGCAAAGACCATACAACACTTCGCAAACCATGATGCAAAAAGAGCAGGGGAGACCCACCAAATGGAGCATACTGCTACTGTCGCCCATCTTCAGCAACGACTAAACTATCCGAAAGTCTTTATTCATCCGAGCATTGCATGAATGACTTGTCTCAAACTGTCAAACTCTTCACGTTCGTCTCTGTCCAGGGCGTTTCGGATTCATCCATTTGCACCCAACCAGGGTTGAAGAGAGGTCCTGAGATTTGATATTCGAGCACTACGAGTACCCGGCAGGATTTTTAGTCTACAGAATGCTTTCTAAACTGGCAACAATTCTTGAAATCAGGCGGAAGAAAACACTGTCTATTTTGTCTTTTATTCTTATATTAATGCAGTTATAAACATATTCTATTCATAGGTTTTGGTAAGGTAAACCATCATAAACCATCATAGGCCCAGGCCCAGTATGCCCAGGTGCATTCTTGTTCATGGCGAGCGACTTCGTCCCTCCAATGGTGCTGTTCGTGATGGGTCTACCCTGCACAACCCATCCGCAAGCGTCAGCTGCTGCAATAGTTTCCATGCATTTTGGTGTTTACGGCTATGGTTTCCGTGGTCATCCTTGGAGAAAAAGTATTCTGTAGGTCCGGCAAAAAGGAGCCTCGGAATGACCACCGAGCTGGTAAGTCTAACAGCCACACAGATGCTTTCCTTTGCGAACCAGCAAATTGAATGCAAAATGCACAATATGACAGCCTAACAGTCTTCCAACTCACAGCCACGAAAACAAAGATCTGACCAATCAAACATAGGAACTCAAGATCCGCTGCCACATACAACCAAAAGTTGTCATCCCAGTCACACTTGCATACATGATCCTGGGTTCGACGTCGGACCACCGGTCTTCCATCTTTAAATCAAATGAAAAAATCACTCATCTACTCAAATCTGCTGTGTCATTGGGAGGCACATGGGTCTTCATGCAAATGCCACAAGATGTGCTTGGACAAGACATGAGAAATCACACATTTACACACAAATATGCCATCTGCCAAGGCAACCAAAGCAAGCGAAGAATTGCTTTAACTTAAACCGTCATGTTGGTTCTTGCAATTCCAAAGGAGGCTAATGCGGGACCAACGTGCAAGCATGCATGTATGTATATCAATATATCCATGTACGTATGCATGCATGTATGGGCTATCTGAATGATGGATGGATATGTCCACAGGAATCTCATCTGGGCTTATGCGTCCGTTTGCTCAGATCATCAAAATCTTCAATCCCCTCCAAAGGCAAGAACCTATCAGGTTTTGTCGGGCATCAAGACACTACAAAAAGATACAACAAGTAAATTGTGAAAAAACACATTTCTAATTTTCCAAAATCAGAGTCTGGACAATCCAACAACATCTAACGTATGTATGATGTATGCATGTATGGACCTTTGCATGCTTGTATGAGTCAGGAACATTGTCATAAGGCGGACTCGAAAAACAAATCCGCATGTGGCATGGGGAGTGTCATCAATTACTGCATGATGTATATCAACCGCGCCACTGGACGATGCCATAGGAGATCGAACCACTCCTGAAAGAGTAAAGCAGCAAAGGGCATTTCAACAGTGGCCAAAGAGTTCCGAATCCAACAGGGTTTCCTTATATAAAATGAACCATTTCCTGGAAGAGTCCAGCAAAAGAAGGATATTTGAACCCGATTTGTCAGAATCGTGCCACAACAATCCTTCAAAGACTTTGAATACCCTTGGCCTTAAATCTCGCTTCTTATTTTTTGGCACAACCACACCTTTTCCAAAACCGACTGCCCGCACTCGCACTGGTTCCAATCAATTCGCTGCACCCTCTCATGGCCCAGCCTCCAGAGAACCAGCCCTGGCCAGTCCCTTGACGTGATTGGCTACCAGAATGCTCACAGCAACGATTCGCCACATACGACGCGCCGTAGATCCATGACGCGAGACGGAAATCCGCAGCACACGCGGTCAGAGATGATCAAATGAGGCCAAGGTATGTTTAGGCAATTTTAGGCAGTGATTGTTCCAAATCAGTGTTAAAATGACTGTTTCAGCGCTCAGACTTCTCTAAACAAACTATGCATACATCATCAAAATGGTGGTAAGCAGTAGTAAGGAGCTGTCTTGCTGCCTTTCCATTCACGTCGCATGACACTTAGTTTCTGGGATTGGAAAGTTGATCTTTCCGCAACGGCTGTCAGTCAACAAGAACTTGCTTGAGCAAAGGCTAACCCACACGCCACACTACACCTCACCATCCCGTCCATGTTTCTCAAATTTGGATAATTTATATCAAACTAGCACAGTGTCTTCACATCCAGGCCAATTCATTGCATATGTTTTCCAGCTAGTCAAAATATCATACACATGAACAATTTTGAGCTTGAAAGGAGCATTATTCCTCTCAATTGGTTGCATGTCCGGCATCCATCCATATTGTTCATATTAATGTACTAAAAACATTTTGTCATTCACACATGTTCATCGTTCTTTGCACAAGAAGCCTTTACCGTCCAATTTCAATAATCCTGTCTTGTGCCGTTGTCATCCCTTTAACAAAGCAAACTACAACCAGCTATAAAATAAGGTGGTCCTGTTCAAAAGATTTCAAAAAAGCAAGATCATGTTGTTCCAAATGTGTGCTCAAGCAAGAATAAGAAACAGGGCTGATTCTTGCCAGGAGGCTTCTTTAGAATTCTTGAGAAAGGTGCGCAGCTCTTGCCAGCATAAAGCTTTGTCTTCAAATTACAGTGTTTACAAGTCTTCTAGACTTCTAGCTATCTAAGCTCGTATAATCAGGCAAAATTTTGGATTGCATCATTATCCTTCCCTCAGATCCAGCGCTCGGGCCAGCCAGGAAAAGAAAGTCAAGGAATCCTACATTCCAACCACAAGAAGGTATATATTTCCAAGGCCACTGAGGAAGCACCCCTAAAATCACACAAGCAACAAAATTCCAGTGATTGATGTCATGTTCAAGTATAGTCGATTATCTACATAGTTTTCCCTTCAAGTTTCAAGGTTTGGAGTGATTGTTGTCCAACTCTCGGTGAACTCAAAACAACAAACAACAAACAACACCAACTCTTGGTCCGTTAGGTGGGTTGTTGGACCACGGCGAAGGCGTTGTCTAAGCTGCAATGCTGTTCACAACAACAACAAACAACAAACAACAAACAACAATGAACCAACAACCAACGACCAACAACAACAACAACAACAACAACCAACAACAACCAACAACAACAACAACAACAACAACAACAACAACAACAACAACAACCACAACCACAACCAACAACCAACAACCAACAACCAACCACCAACCACCAATCACCACCAACCACCAACAACAAACAACAAATCACAACCCACAAACAACTAACAGGAAGAAACCATAAACAACAAACCACAAACAACAAACAACAAATACATGCAAAACATAAACAATGCCCATCAAACCTCCAACTTTGCCCCTTTCCACATTTAGTTTTCCTAGTTTGTGCCCCCCTCCAATCCATGGGTTTCCGCCTTGAAGGCAGGTTTTACAGCCACAAATGGCCGACTGTTGCTGATCAGAAAATTGGCACCTCCCAGATTCCATTCCACCAAGTCCGACCTTATGCGTCCAACGATCCTGGTAGGGGGTTGCTAGGGTTGCTGATGTGGATGTTACACTATGTTCACAAAGGTCCGATTGCATGGATGATTTTGGATGGGATATAACACCCATGTTGTACAGTCAAACTGATGAAGTCTGTGAATCCTGCGATCAGTGGTGGTCGAAATTGTCACAAAAAAAACACCTATTTATGATCAAATCTCAGGGGTAACACACTGCCAGTGGCATGTCATGTTTCACTGTAGTCATCAAACCTATTCCAAACGGGTGAAGACCTTCCCGGTCTGCGTACTCAGATGAGCAAATAGATGTCCTACAAAAGATCTTTTTGGCTGGCATTCCTTCAACCAAACACCTCCCGTGCTGATTTGCATCAGCACATAGACTGTAAGTTGAAGTTCATTTGAATTTGAACGAGAAGAATATATGTCAAAAAACATGTAGGAACATATTGCACATATATCACGTGCACACATCAAATAAGTCCTATCATGACAATAGTTCTTTCAATTCTATAAATGGTTGTTGCCTCTCCAACAAAATGCACCAAGCATCTTGAAGTGAATGTGTGGATTGATGCGCATGTTGTTGGTCCAGTGCCCTGTTCCATCTAAGCCTGCCACCGAATTGACCGTTCTGGGGTTCAAGTGCTGGATCTTCAATCCCTGAGCTTCTGCAAACTACTAACTACTACTCTAAGGCCAACTTGAAGTTTTGTTGGACGATCCTCAACATGCCTCGAACTCCTATTGTAAACAAGTACGAGAACAAAAACACCACGCTAGGACAAGCAACAGCTTTAAACCCCAAGAAGAATAATTCTCCAGACTTAAAAAAGGCATAGAAGCCTGGAGTGTTTTCAGTATTTCTTATTTCCTGGTGTACAACTGTCGCACCTTCCAGAACCATCCTTGCGCCCAAAACCCATGCAGGAGCACGAAGCTGCGGGCGTTTCGCTTCTGAGAGGAAGAGGCTCAAAACAGCCACTTCGGGCATAAACCTCGGGTCGAATATGGGGCAGTGATGGGCCGCTTAGAATCATTTCATGCAAAATTCAGGTGCTGATACACGAATCACTGCGTTGGCTCAGAGCCGATTTGAGTTCGGCAGCATGCAAAAGTCCTGCCAATACAACAAAACTGTTAAACATTGCTAAATAGTAAGCTACATTCATTAAACTGATAGAAAACTATGTACTATACAACAACAAACAGAAACAACTGGGATTAAGCGGGAATACTGTCCTCAAGCCAAAACGAAAAAGTTCAAATGAAAAATCCGGTTATTTTGCAGATACTAAAAAACCAAGATACTACCGAACATATTGACAGGGCATGAAACCCTTCTGAAACCATCCTTGAGATACGCTAGCAGCATCTTGAGATACGCTCTGGTGCTTCATGATAAAAATATTAAAAGTACTTGATACTTGATTCTTTCCACACCAACTGACAGTGGAAACAGTAGCACAAGGGATCGAGAACCAAGATACACCATGAGGACCTCCTCCATCGCCCCACCCGTGCCACAACTGTGACCTTGGAAGGGCACAACTTGGAAGCATAGCAACCAATAGGCACGACACAGGTACGTTAGCATCTGACACAACAAAGACATTGTGTAAGTGTAAAGTATGGATAAGTATGGGTGAACTTGAGGGTCGAGTGGGATGGAGTGACCAAAATTTCTGAAGAAACATGATGAAATGTATGCCATGGCATGAGTGGCAACCCACAGTAAGCCACGTGCTTCCGCGGAAATAGCTGGACCAATACTTCCCACAAAGTGGTTGGCTAGCCCAAAACTGTACACAGGCTGTCCAAATCTGTCCAGTGATTTGTTGTGCAACGAAACCTTTGGAATTGCCAACGGCCCAGAAGCAACAGCCCTGCCGAGCCAATACAAATACCAAAGACTAGTGTTGAAACAAATGTTGCAACATATTACCAAGGCAGAAACTACACAGACCGATATTATGCACTCCATGCTGCCATGCTGCCATACATGTCCCCTCCCACGTATGAGCTACCGGCTACGACCGCCTGGCAAAAGCTGCTCAGAAAACATGGAATATGAGAATTTGAAAATGATCCGATATATTTCTTGATTATTTCCTTTATTGCCTTCATGCAAATTTGGGCCCGGCTTATGAATTTCCGGATCTAAGGAGAATCCTTGCAATTGCATCCAATCTTCCAACCTGAGGTGGTTCTTGAAGTACCCTTGACCAGGTTCTCCAATCAAACCAGCTATGCTGCAACAACCCGCCTGTTTCCGTGCTTGAGTGGATAAGTAGTCGACTCCGGGGCCTTTGTTGGGTTGACTGCACAACTCCTGCCACACCATTGGGAGTTGACCCAACGCCACAGGGTCTCGCATGAGTGTAGAGTGCTTATCCGATTGAATACTTCAAAACCCTACTATATTACTATATATCCAGTATCATTATTTATCAGTTTAGAAGCAATCTCTACCCTTCTCTAGTAGAGGCAATCTCCCACATACTTGCTGGTATCATGCTGGTTGCTGTGAACAACCTAATGGTACCTAATGGTAAGTGTAATGCAGAATGCAGAATGAGGATGAGATTAGTATCAAGGGTGGCTAACACGATGTGGTTCTCACAATGCTGATGATGTTGATAGTGATGATAGACAATGTTGATGACCTTGATACCGATTAGGAAGCATGAAGGTTCTTTTCATCGCTCTTGTTATTTTACACAATGGCCCAGGTTAAGATGTTTTCGGTTGATCCAGTGGAGCAGTCTTTCTCAGCAACATGTCATGCGCCAGCTCTCTGTGGTACCCAGTGGCGAAAACGCAGAATTCATGAAAATTGTTGACACATGACAACGTCCTTGGGGGACTTGGGCACACCGGGCAAGAAGCCCTGCTTGTAAACCGAGCCATCGTCATATCGACACATGCCTTATGACAGCAGGCTTCGCATCAAGTGATGCCACTTCTTTGCTTGATGGTTGTCAGTGTGCAGCTTCTCATGATGACCGAGCCACGAAAGCCAGCTTCGGACATCGGACGTTTTGCAGCTTTTGCCTTCAGATCGTTGAAATCTTGAAAGCCCGTATGCTGCTTGACCTCAGGGCACGAAGCTCGGAAAACTGGGGAAGTGGTTCATGGGAAAAAAAAATTGGCAGATTTAATTTGATAAGGTAGTATATATATCAGTCTATGGCACTACTTACATTGGATTATGGCAGGATACCGGATACCTTCCATCAACAGATCAGAAGTGACCTGAAACGTCCATGCGTCCTTCAAATGAATGAATTTGTGCACAATACCAGGGAAAGGTTGAACTACCAGGCAACAACATGCAACAACAAATTATTTTGCATGTTGCAAATCAACCAAAGGCAGGAAGAGACAATTTATGTGCAACAATGTGCATTATATATCATTATATCCCATTCCATTTCTCAGGAGTATATAATCATATAAGAATTATGTGTGTTTACACATGTGTACTTATATTTGTATATACGCAAACAAATCCATCAGAAGATCCATGCATTTGCAACCGATGTCCTCTGTGAAGAATACGGCAGCAAAAAAGGTTGCGGCGTATTGTATCTATTCGAGTGCCCAAATTCACACAGATTCTACACCATCCATCATCACTCCCCACAGCAGCATGGGAACTCCTCAAATTGTCCATCAATCTTGATAAGGGTTGCAATAGGTGGGTTCTATTCATGCTTCCAAACAATCATGTATCACAATTGCATACAATTGCTTTCTATCAAGGAGATGCGCTGTCCCAGTTCTCTTCTCAGATTGTTTCTTTGCCTTTCCACCAGACCCAGCATGCTGAATAATATCCCAAGCCACCACTAGGATCATGGGACCAGATTGCCCACCTGACAGGAGAAACACCCAAAAATGTCATTTAATGAAACTCCGTCTCCACACGAACCACAAGTGAAAGCATGTCAGAGTAAAGCAAAGAGGAAAGAAGTATTCTCAAAATATCATATTTTTTGCCACACAAAAACACAATTCACAAGTTTCTGCTATCACCTAGGGGCCATGTATCACCGATAGTATCAACCCACCAGATTTCTCTCATGGTCAGCCGCCTTCCAGAGTGGGGTCAGCTGCACAGGTCGCCAACAATGCAAACAAAGCTCTGCCAAAGGCATCTTGCCGAGGGAGACAGCCTCCTGGTCCTGCGGGATGCCAACACAACGAGTGAGACCGTTCCAATACGATAAAAATACATGAAAATCTAGATGCATGTCTTTTTGAGAACATGTTTGCAAGATCTGTCTCTTTCTCTTTCGTTTGTAGCACTTCGGGATGCAAACCCATTGCAATTGAGCACCTTGAAATCGTAAAGCAATGTAAAGCATTCGGACCATTTAAGGTGGAAACAGAATGAACCAAGCACGTTTTGGTTTGGTGTTTCAAACCGGACGACCCAACAGGCCTTTCTTTGACAAATAGCGTGTGAGGCCATTTCTATAACTACCTCGTTGCAGCGATGCTGACATGCTCCAAGGCTACATGAATGGGACCGTCGGGACCAAGGTGCCATCCAAGTGGGCTCCAGTCAAGGCTTTAGCAGCAAGATAGCAAACCTGTCGCCTGGTGTAGCCCACATAGCTTCCTGACAGGCTAGGTGAAACTAGAACCCAAATGAAATGTATGGGAAATGGGAAGATAATGAAGATACGAGAACACTAATTCTCATGATCTTGAAGGAGCCCTTTGTGAAACCAGTAGTCGAATTGGCGATCATATGGTACATTCATAAACAACACATTATACTTTTCTTTGTTGACATGAAGATTTAGGTCACAAATAGCCAGAATCCACTCCGGAGCTTTTTGAGACCAGCATTGTATTGGGAAGGCTTGCAGGCTGGTCTTCTGTATTCTTTCTTAGGGGCTCCAGCAAATTTCATCACATCTTATGTTAAAGATTTCTGCACGGCCTCTCATTCTCCCTCCCACCATGCAATTGCCTTCATCCAGTTGATCATCTTTGCTGCGCTGGGGAATTGGGAGATGCACTTCGCCCGCCTGTGCATTCAACAGGACTGGGTACACGAGCGCAAAGGTATATATAAAGTTAAGTACTGACCCATCCGCATCCACAGACCAGCCGGGAGAAGAACAACAAAAACTCCAGCCAAATGATGTAGGAGCACATGAGTAGATGTTCCAATATCCAGTCAAGTCATCACCAAAATAGCATCCTTGACTTTTTCAATGGAAGTAATCTTAGCCTGGAAAGCGGCAAAGGTCGCATTGCCCTCATCCGTTTTCTTCATCAACTCATCTTCGGCCTTGCTGCAAGGCATGTAGCGATGGGCCCCGGGGGCTGTACACAAGCACCCTGAGTGCCAGACCCAGTAGATCACATCTTGCCAATACCACTTCTTCTTGGGTTTGTTGGATTCCAGAAAGGCAGTAGCCCACCAACCTGGAGAACCAATTGTGAGATTGTGGTGTGACCCAACCGAAGGCTAGTTTCGAAAAAAAAAATCACAACAAACACAAATTGCAAAACACATGCATGTGATGCATTATGAATGCATCATATAAATTGATTATAAAATGATAATGCTTTTTCATTTTGGTGTAGCATTCAACTGTTTCGCTATGTTTTCGTTTCTTTGATCTTGGATCACATATTCAGCTCAGTCACAAAGCGAGATGTTTGAGGGTAAAACGCTCCAGTATATAAAGTATACATTTCGAACCTGCTATATATAGGTTTGATGTATTGTTTTCAAAAATTCATATGGACTTCACTTTTTGCGCTACTTTTCCCGTCTTGGATATCTATTTGGATATTATCACATCTTTTTGGGCATTTGTAAAATATATGCTATATGTATTGTTGTTTGTTGTCTTGATACAAACCATGTCTTGGTTTCATGTTTGTTTCTTCGTTTTTCCACATGCTACTTTCATATATCCGATCTACATCTATCTGCACATCTCATGTGACTCTATTGGTACCGGTTTTCTTGAGCACCATGTCCTTCCACCTGAGGATATCACAGAACTAGTAGATCTTGAAGGTCTGGCAACAAAACCTACAAAACCAATTCCACCTTATGGTTTGCCAGGAAAAGGGTTCTCTTTAGTATTTGTGAGGTGATGACTAGGACAAACAAACACAATCAAAAACATAGGTGCGTTGGAGATGTACAATTTGCTTGAATCCTCAAGTATCTTTCGTCCTCAATTTCGTTCAAGGCACTATGTTCATCTGGAAAACTGTCCTTAAAGGCTTCCTCGGCGGGCACTGAACAAATACTCTTGTTGTGCATTGTAATGCTAATATGCTAATGCAAAACGACCTCCTAAAACATGTTTTGTCCATATGCCAAGCAGTTGGACAATTCAGTAAAATTCAAAATATTTCAACATTTTCCATAAAACTTCTATGTCTGTCAAAACATGTTAAAAAACAAGGATCACTGCGGAATATTGAATAACGGACCGGTTTCGAACCCTCAGCGGCTTTCTCATCTAAGCTCAAGCATGGGAATCACAGGTCTTCGGTCAAGCGTCGCTAAGGGTCCGGGTGCCTTTGTTGAACTTGAACCATTCCATCTCCGTGTTGGCGACCTCAGCTGCCATGACACATGCCATGCCGGCTACACTACCCATCACCACATACTACCACTATGCCGCCGTCCACACCTGTATGCCACCAGGCAACCAGCTTGGACGTCTTGCGAAGTGGAACCTCCCGCAGTTGGACGGGGTTGCCTTCGGTTCCTTGTCCTGAACCTCGCTCCTCGGAGCTCACCTGGAATGGCTGTGCGAAGAATCAAAACGAGAAGTGGTAGATTATTATATAAACATGTTCAAATTTCAAATTGCATTCTCAATGAACTTAAATATATAATATCACTCAAAAAAATGGTTTAAATGTACAAGGTCAATGTTACATCGGAGTCCCTTGTGAGCTGCGTCAGCTGTGCCGGACGTGCAAGCCATTCTTGTTTTTGATGGCACATCCTCGCAGGCTCCTCACCCACCAGGACCACAACACAAAATCAAACCAAACCAAGTCGCCAAGTAATTCACGATGGCCAAAACAATGATCGTGGCCCCTGCAGCCCGTAGACCTGGATAAGCAACATGGAATGTGAACGAATGTGATGAGCTGACTGGAAGATCGCATAGCTACCATGCAGGACTAATGCATACAAATACAGCAAAATAGTTGCATCAACATTCCATGATATTCCATGTCATGTTGTGACAGGATCTGTCAATATATGTCAACATCATGCAATGGCGTATTGCACATGTCTTCCCATGGGTTGCAGCGCCTAGAGCAACTGGAAGTCTCGGGGGAGCACCCCTTTCCACTCCTGCTTCACCTGACGAAAGCATGTAGACTGTCTGCAGCAAAACTTGGCATATGCTGAAACCAACCATGGTTTCGCCAAAAAATATTCCAGTTTCCGGGGCCTGTATTCGATACCAGCATATAACGGGAGAGTTAAATGATTTGTAGAGAACAGCTGTCCAACTTTGCCAATACTGTCTCAGTCTCTCATTGATCGAGGCATTCATTGAGGATTCACCCAAATGATCTGGGATTGAAGAGGTGGACCCGATGGAACTTATGTGAATTTATAGGGTATTGATTTTTCCGGTAATTGTGCTAAATTGAAAGCCTTTTACTGGCGTTCATTTTCCGGTATGTTACCACATGTAATATATACCTCTGAAAAAAGCATTGTAGAGCACTCTCAGGCGACTTTGGCACCAGCCAGTGCTCCCCCAGTCCCAGCCTTCATTTGCTTCTATCAAAGCGGGACGACGCTTCCAGGAACTAAACATGTCGCAGCCTGTACTCCACTCAGGCCAATGCTCACTGAGCCCAAACGCCACCAGATTTGGTTGGGTTCACCATGGTTGATAGAAAATCAACAAATCTAGACAGTGATCTCCTGGTAGTCACTGGAAGAAACACTTGCAGCATGTACATTGCTTGTAGGTCTGCATTATATCAATTTTCTCGATTTTTGGTAGTGTTCAGCCCAGTTTGCCAATGTCCGCATCATGCATTTGCCAGGAATTCGTAGGGAGTAAACATAATTTGTGACCCGTCCTTAAAACTTCCGGCAGTAAAGAAAAAAACTAACAAGCCCAGCTGGAAGAAGCTACTGTGAGATGCAACGACTATAGACCTTCTTTTATACCCAGCCGGAACGTGAACCATGATAAACAATGTCGGCCTTAGATCGCACCATTCCAAAAGGTTGCATTTATATAGAGGATGCTCAATATTTCAGGACACTGTGGGGATGGATCTGCAATTCATCTCGAACAAAGAACTCCTGCACTTTGTGATCCGACGTCAAGTTTCTCCACTCTAGCAGTTTCAAGTTACAAGCATATGGAGCAAAACAAATTCAATGTTGAATAAGTGGGAGATACAAGTTCTAAACAAAGTGAAGCTGGCAATCACATGTCATCATTGTACTTTCTCGAGCCTTAAACTGTGTTAATTAATATATCCATATTACCTGCATCCCAAGACTTTCCCAAGGCACCGATTCCGAATCGACCCCTCCTCCATTTTTTTTTGGGGGGGTGAATCCGGCACCTCCCCTCAAAGGCTGTGACCTCCAGTCACAACGGCATCAAATGAGATGAGTTCTTGATGTGAATTCAAATGAGTCGACAAATTTACTGCTTCTTATCTTCTTCCAGTCAAGAGTCAAGTGTCTTTTAGACACAATCACACATGGATTTTCCTGACTTTTCCGACCTTTTTGAATCTGCAATGCAAAGGGGCGGAACAAAAAAGGAAACTACTGGTTGGCAATTGGCATTAGTTCCAGAAATGCATTGATACAACCTGTCAAATGGAGATATTTAATTTGTTGGTTTCAAGCTGACCGTTTCATACCTTTTCATTTCCTGAATGTTGATGAATTTTGGACATTTCTTTTGCTGAGATTGAGTGAGGTAGGCCAAGTAAATCCGAAGTGTAAGTGTCCAGCTTCCATCCCAACCCACCCCCTTTATGCATAACACCAATCATCAACTCACCCCTCGGTTGCCTCCATTCTACGCCCCCTTCACCCCAGCTTGAAAGCCAAACGGCAGCGTCAAACGCATCAACGATCACAAAGTCAAAGGTGGAAGTCTCGTCTCCAAATAGCACTCCCGTAGTAATGAACTCGTGTACTTTAACCAAGCACTAAATGCGGCTGTAAAGAAATGCATGCATAGTATTGTATCCTTGAAGAACCGGACAGGCAAGATTCAATGATATCGGTTCCACACCATTTGGACTGTCACAGTTTTTTTGACCAAAAAAACAATATACAAACATCCATGCTTTATCGCACAATAAAATAAAAAATCTGACACATATCTACCTGGATGATTGGCAGAAAAAACGTGATGTGAGTACATATATGAGCTATCAACGCAGAACAAAGATGTGAACGAACATTCATTGATGCAACCCTGGCCAATGATCTGGTACAGTATGTGCGCGCTTGCGAGTTCAAAACTTGTGAGGCTCTGAAACAACAATTGCCCCATTGTGCACATCAAACAAATTGCCTAACTTTAATCTCAACACCAGATTTTGCCCCAAGGGTTCAAACCCAAGCTGTTTCCCAGTTGAAATGTCACATTGAAATCGTGTGTTGAGTGAAAACAGTAACAAAATAAACTGTGACTATGAGTCATCCATCTCCCTGGGCAGGGCCCTGGGTGTCCATGCAAAGGTCATTGAGCTCCTGCACTTTGCACCCCAACTCATGGCCTCGGCTTGCACGACAGAATAGTTGCCACTTGGATTGAAATCTCACAGGCTTCACTGAGGTCCTGAAGCGAAATATTGATTGTCCTAAAAATCTTCCCGAGCACTATTCTATACACAAAAATCTCTCCAGTGCCTACACTCGCACTTCTTCCCCACATCGCTTCAGAAATTGAGGAGTTCGTATGCAATACTTTGCCGGGTGAAAACATTTTTTGTCTTCAGCGTCTATTACTCAGTGATTTAGTGTGACATGGCAAATTCAGTTCTCTCTAGGAGCTAGCAGCTAGCAGGCCTTGGGCGACTCTCATTCACATACTTGATAACAACCATGTTTATTCTGATCCATTGGGAAATTCGTTGTTTGTGGTTGAAAAACCCTTTTCACAGGTGGCATTGAAACATATTTGATGTTGATTACAAATTGTATTCGACTCATCTTTCCAGATTGGAATGCATCGACGGCCACCCTAAAGAAAAACATAAAAAAACTACTATATGACTATATGACTATATGTGTTTTTGATTTTTTTGAACACCACAGCCCATTCACATTCAACGGCAGGACAACTGCAGCGATGCTTTTTGTCCACCCATGGCGGTGATCCGCGAGAACAAATCTTTGACCTCGATCATGCGATCTTCCAGACTGTTGGGCAATCAGTTTGGGATGAAAAAACCGAGTGGCAGTTGCAATGGTAGCAATAGTAAATCAACTGTAAATCACGTGTAATTCATAGTGAATCTGCAAATTCAATCACTTAAATCTTCAACACGCAACCTTGAGTTTGTGATTGATTCGTTTGTAGTGCGTTCATCACAGTCTTTTTCTCGCATTTTACAGTGGCAATAAGACAATTTGGAAAATCAAATGCTGCTTTGCTCAAAACAAATGGCAAAAGACGTCGCTGATACATTGGCTTTAGTGCTGGCACGATCCGGAAATCCCTGACACGATGTTGGACCATGTTGTTCAACTGCGTACTATATATATAAGACTACATCACGCCAAAACAATATAGAACTTGGGACGCGTAGAAATGAGGTATCATTGATCATTTTGATCACCGATAAAAGGGAAAAGCCCATCCCATGTCAATCCAGTCGGCACACCTCTGCTGTTTGAGAGAACTTATTCCGTCAGTGCAGGACCCAAATGTGTCACACGTCTTGCCTGGCAACACTCCCATTGGATTTTTACGTGGCAGCAGCCTATAAGAACCAACAATCAATGAGCATTAATGCGATGAATGAAAAAAAAACGAGTGGTCCATATGGGATCAACATTTCAGGAACAAAAATGGCAGAATTTCCAAAACAACGGTTGGACAAGGGTCGATGTCCAAGAAATTCATCACAAATGATTTCAAACCTCTTTTTGCAAAAACATGCAGCTGTTGTGCGGATGATGATACATCATGAACGCAAAGTGTGGTCTCTGGTGCATACATACACAGTAGCCTTTACCGAGTCTTACCTTACTTCCAACCTGCTCAACCGCACCGCACCTCCTCGTACTCTACATCAGACTCGGGATCCTCTGATAAATCCTGTCTTGGCCGTGGACACTCTTGCAATCAAAAGAAGTGCGCGGGTGATACAGCGAGATGTTCAGGATGTATACTTGTCATGATGAATCTGCGTGAGTTTGAGGCACATGGCCCGGTCTCAAGCTCCAAACGAGATGTATCTATATATAAGATTGTCATGATTGTCAAAAAAATCCCAACAACTCTAGGTCTCACTCTCATCGAAGCTTTTCAGCTGTTTTTCCGTTTCAAGTTGGTCCTCTTCCTGCGATTCTTCAAACTCTTCGCTTTGGCCATGCGACCGCTTGGGCACCTGCCAGGCGGGGTAGAGACAAACTGCAAAATACCATATTGCCAGCTACAACAACATGTTCGCCATTCAACGTGTTGAATTTGGCACTTTTTGATGCTTGTTGTACTAAGATTTGCCTGGCTGCCAGTATGATAATGTTCAGTATAAAGGCACCTCCCTTGCAGATGTTCTATGCTCCACCGCTGCCGCTGCTGCGCGCTTCCGTGCTTGCTGACCCCGGGCGACGCTCTGGATCTTTGTAGCCTTAAAACGGAAAAGGAGCCACCATAATTTGCAATCTTCCAGGTGATTCATGGTGATTCTCCATGGAAGCGAGTCTATTACCTGGAAGCGACTCCCATGGCAACTAGAGTGTCTCCAAGAAACAGCTGCGTCCTCCTCCGTCGGCACAGGTGGCAAATGACCCATGGATGCCTCTGCAAGGTATGAGTTTCTATTGGATTGAAATGCGCTGAGTCCAGTTGACTCATTTTCACGATATTGCCGGAACTATCTGCACTCTTGGCAACAACAATGAACCAGGCTCCGTACATTGTAACACTCAATATATAATCGATAAATCAATATAAAAAACACCAATATGATACAGGACAAACAAAGCAATTGAACAAAAATCCCTGAGCCTGACTTACTGCTCATCAATTCTCTTAGATCAAACTACACGTTTACCACTTTAGCTCTAGACTGGACCGTTCCAGAGTTGCCTCCTCTGCTGTTGGCTCGTCCTGTCTCGCAAACACAACACAAGTGTGGAATCTTTTAAGTTGGGCCTCTTTGAGTAATACGGATCGGGAGTGGATCTATAGTCAATCCACATCTTGCAATAGAACATGAACATGCAGGACCCTCCAAGACATTGTTGCAAATCTACTTTTTCAGTCAAAATTCAACCAAACCATGGCATGTTCCAGTGCACTTGTTTTTGTGCAGTTGTTCTTACAATATATCGACCATTATCGACCCATCTTGCCACCCTCTGAATATCCTCCAAAGAAGCATCCGGTCCTTAGCCAACTGGCTGCACCAACGTAAATGAATGGGCCATTGGTTCTTCAAACAAGGCACCTATGCCTTAAAGGTATCCTGGAACTTAAGGGGTTTAATAGGGTGCAACATGTTGCAGCTATGGTTTTTGAAACAATTTGGAACTTAAACCTGTTGAAACAACTATTGACAAATAACCTTTCTTAAATGCATCATGACAATGGTGTTTGAGAACCACACCTTACCACTTCCTGGAATTCATCCGGCCACATCATGCCGCTCCGGTGTAGGAGAAATGGCCCCGACACAAAATTAATTGCAACATTTTCAACAATTCATGCCTGCTAGCACTCAATCACCCCGCAGCATCACACAAAATTCCATTCAAAATAACTTTAATGTATATCCAGAAACAAAAATGTTGATCTTCGTTCTTGATCATATATCATCCTCCAAACAACACAGCAATGCCACTGTTTTTGCCAAGGGTCGCTTTGCTGAGACCGATCGCCGGACAGTTCGAACAACTGCAGGTACTGCGGCAGCCTGGCAAATTAGTTTGAATATAACACATTACCCTGATTTGATCAGTCTGGCCTGGTCAAGGATAAGTTTACAAACCAAATTGTCAATGGTAAGCAGTTAGATCGCAACCACAATCAGATCTGGTCGACAAATATCCTTCACCACCGGAAAGTTGACGACTTGAGATTGGTGTGGCACCCAGCCTGTTGCAGGGCGGGCGCTGGTTTCGCACCAGCTGAAACAAGTTTCAATGCAGAGCGCCGCGAGAAAACCTGCTGGGCAAGCAACTAGCCCGACATGCAAAAAATTGGCAGGGAACAACATGGACCAGTTTGTGCACTCAGGGCAACTGAACGGAGGATGTCTGGCACACACAGTATAGCCCTGTCTTTTAAAACAGCTAATAAATAATGTCGATAGAAGATTACATATGACTATTCAGCATGTTGGGAAAAACTTAGTTGAAATCAGTGGAGAAAAGCAACACACACAGCATCGTGGAGCAACATAGATTTGGTAGGTGCTCCTCAGACTTGCTTCTGCCTTCTTTCGCTGCTGGTGAGCCATCTTTCTGCCATGGCGACCACGGAAATGTGCTTGTATCTTGGTGGCCTCACGCGACTATGGACAATCTCAACGTCATCGGATCAGGCAACCGCTCGAACGACAGGGACCTACCTCAGGTATATACGCTGTAAGATATACGTTGTAAGTATTTAGGCAATATCACAGGCAAAGTAGTGAGTCACCAAAGTGGATGTAAGGTATAAGGGTCATGCTTTAATCAACCGATTGAGTCAAAAGTTGGGGTAAAATGGAGGAATGGTGATGTACACAAATTGCGTCTTCAAACAAGTGAAGAATTTCAAAAATACCGAACCTCTATACAATTATATAATCACAAGACTAGCCGTTCAGTCAAAAGCCGCGGTCAGCATGCATTGACTAAAAACCAATGTACAAAACCATACCCTAAGGCCATACTACGTTTGTTTTCAACATTTGAAGTTTTGTTTTTCATCATTTCTCACTTTTCTTGGTAGGTTTATTTGAGGATCCCTGATTTTGAGTTGTAATTTGTGAAAAGTGAGGTCCTTTGCACCGCCTTATCAGCCAGGGGTTCTGAGTTTAACAAATTCTTAAACAAACGTCCGTCCCAAAATTCTGCAAGTTGGACATTTAGGGAGTTGTATTCTCACTAAACTGTGCTGTGCGGAGTTGTATGCGGTCTATACATGCACTTTTTCTGAGTCATGTTGAGATTCAAGAACCCAACTGCATGCGAGCAGAGTCTCAAAAGATATCAAAAGATTAATAGTCTAAATGTTCATTTACTGAGCGACACGTACCATGCCACACAACGCATACTAGCTATGGGGATCTGCGTCCAAGTCATGCAAAGCAACGGCTGCTAGGACTCCCAAAAGCTGTAACTTCAAGCGTAAACCTTTGTGGAATTGCCTAATCCACAGGTATACGGTATACGTACAAGTATTGTAGACTTGGAGCTGGAAAAAACAAAATGCATATTTACACATACATATAATTCATACTGTGTTTAAAGAAACAGTACATTATACAATATCCTACATACCCATTCAATCTCCCAATTGAACAAATTCACTGACCCTATATGGCAATTGCTGTGAATCAATTGGTGGGCTGGGCTTGGAATCGTGAACTGCTGAAAGGCTCGGACAGGCAACTGTGCAATTCATGGCAGTCAAACAAAAAAACAACACATTCAGATACTTTCAGCCATGGTACCGCAGCTTCTTTGGCTACTTGCGATGGGACCGGTGGCAAGGCAGGCAAATGAGAAGGTGGAGGTTGTTCCTCCAAGAGATCGCTGGGTCTTTGGTACACAAATGCCGTATGTTGGGTAATTACTGGATGGTTTCGTTGGGATATTAATGAATGATCCGGCAAGAAAAACACTGGCAGGAAATGGTCCGAATATGTGGGACACAAACATAGGCGTCGTTGTTTCCCCATTAAAAAACCCATCATCGTCATCACCATCAACTTGGAATTTAATGAGTAGACTGAGTAGACTCGACTGAGACTTGGGCACAAAACTGTTTCCAATGTTCCCAACCAACAATTCTGTGACGAAAAAACGCATCAGCAAACTTCCAAGCCAAGTGACTACCACAGAAACGCGCTCTGAGGCCACAGGTGGCGACATCTCTGCAGTCTGGCCCCATTGGGAAGGTGAAATTGACACGACTCAGAATGTGACCTGCTGAGATGCGCTTGTAAAACTTCAAACCATTGAACCCAATATAGGAATTGAAATTGCCGCTTAAGCGAAAAAACCCGTGCTGGCATGTGGCAGTATATGCTTGTAGTATATGGCAGTCACCTGAAGGTTTATCTTTGATTCAAACATCCTGATGTTGGCTAGTGAAACTACCCTCCCTCTGCCTGCTGAAGCTTCATGCTCTTCCGCGCACGTCTTCCTCGTTCGGCGGACTGGATTTTCAAGGCCTTAGTCACCATATGAGCGGTCGGTTTTACTTAGTATGTGACCAAAGTGACCAAAGGCAGGCAAACGGTCGACCCCCTGCCTCGTTTCAATCTTGTTTCTCAACGTTTGACAACATCTTGCAGGTTATGATTTTTCGTTTTCCAACAAAAGAGGGCGGCTGTTCATAAAGATGGTAGATACAAGGACCTAGCACCTTTTTGGAGTCCCCCACCTCGTTTTGATCTTGTCTTGTCAGGCAAAACTGCAGGTAAAAGTACCTTCCATCATATTCCTGCAAACCTGCCTGCCACCCAATACTATACGTAAACTATACGTTTCATCTTCCTGAATAAATGCACTTGCTCATGTGCTTCTCAGAAATGCATGAAAAAGTCCGATTGGTCCTACTTGTAAGGATCTTGCCTTTGATATCCATCGACAGTGTTGCAATTCAAAAACACCATTTGGGAAATACACTGGGAAGATGGGACTACAACGAAAACACATCCATTGCCAAAGCAAAATCGTGCTTCCAATTTTCAATGCTGTGCCATCCCATCCAATTCTTTGACTGATGAAAATTGTTCTTGTGTCAGCAGCTAAGGACCAAAAATCACAAGCCAGTAAACATTGGGAAAGCTGGGATAGACTTCCCATGTCTTTTCTGTTGATTGTATGAACCTCACCCCTAACAATAACCGTAAGTCAGCAACCCACTTTGCATGTTCGCCAAAATGCGGCATCCTCTGCATGCAGTTGGCGCGCCATCTTTGGGCGGCTTGCCTCAGTGACTTCCCAACAGATTCAGCCGAGACATGCCGAGACATGGATAAGGAATGTGCAATGCTATCTAACCATGTCAAGACATTCCAAGCCGAGTTTTGGGTTCTTGCAAGTTTGTTCGTTTCACATGAAATCACCTATCAAACCCATCGCACATCTTTATTTGGAACCTATGAAACCTTCCCCGACCCATGAAGTTCAGAGAGCAACCAAAAAAAACATAAACATCCTCCATCGATATTGGCCCAAAGTGGATGAAACTCTCCACAACTGACTTTGTGTAAAATTGACTCACGAGATGCCAACCTTGAAATCTGAGGAATGCCCATGAATCTCGTGGGCCTTGTCTGGTCGACTTGTGTGTGAGATTATGTCAGAGTGGGGATAAACAGCCACAAATACATGGCGTGAGCACTATTTAGACATATTCAGACTAAAACATGACTACAACAGTGATCAGTAGTACATCAGTTAGAAGTAAACTCTTCAATTGCATTGCATCCTGTCTTTTGCATGCAGGAGGTATTCTTTGAGATGATACAGATGCAGTTGTTGCTTAGGGTTTCGACGATGATATGGCATTCTGATTGTGGAAGGGAGGAAAACTGCCATTGAAAGAATGGAATTTTCAGAACCTTTGACGATAGGTAATATGTGATATGTGTAAATGTGTATGTATATATATATATACATACATGTATTACTATGAATGTGTGGGTTGTATTGAAGTATATTTCAAGACAGGTGTCCCCCAATCAATCAACAATTCTTCCGCTTTAAAGAGCGTGTATACTGTGTTGTTTCACTGGCTTATGAGAATCCAGGTCCTTGAAGTCAGGCCATACATGCCTTGAAACTAGAATAGAAGGTAGCTATGTTCTTTTCAGGGTAGCTATTGACACGGCAGCACTTCCACGTTAAACCGAAAAGTCTGTCTATTCCAGCTATTCTGCCATTGTAACCCCTGCTGAAGCAAACCATGACGTCATTCGTTTTTGACTAAGAAACAGATTTGGGCGGACTTCGGTGCACATCGCCAAACTCCTATTGGCTGGTGCAATGGCGGACAGTGTCAGTATTCTAGTGGTGATGATATACAGATATACATCGAGCAAACAAAAAAAGATAGAAAGGTCAAAAGAATCCAAACCACCCAATCTATACAAGTAGCAATACATGCCTTGTCGGAGAGATATGGTTTAAAAGCATGGTGGGGCTTCAAAACCGCCATCAATTCTTAATTGTCAGATTGCCTCAATCAGGCGACCATATTATCACGTCTCCCACTTTTCCTCTCGTTAGTAGCCTTTAAAAATTGATGAGGTTGATGGTGAAGAACATGAACCTCTGGAGTCTCTTCAACAACTCAACTCAACGCTACCGTTCACCAACGAACCACCTGCACACATGTAACTCCTCTCCAAGAAAAAAGGCCCCACCGCTCTGCTCGTTGGCAGGTGCAGTGTGCACCACTGACCTACGAGGCACTGCCACGGAATGGGCAGGTGCAAAGGCTCTCGGAGGACACCTGAGGAAAACATGAAGTCTGGGAGTGCTCATTCGCTTGTGCAGTATCTTGCTATTGCATCTCCCATATGATATCATGATTGAGTTTTGAAGGGGAGGAGCTGACAAATGATGAAAATAATATGGCACCATGACTGCACCACTAGTATACAATATAACATTCATGTCATTCATCACCAAAGATCACCAAAGAATATTTCAAAAAACATGTTTTGGGTGACTGCCACATGGAGGTGATTTTACTGTTTCGAAAAGCCTCCGTAGATGGTACTGTAGATATACAAACATGTTGATGCCGGGGCTTGGCTGGATTGAGGATTCGAGCTTGACTGCGTCCGTATTGTATATTAAAAAGTTTATATAGCTTCTTTCTTTGTTAAGGTGCGTGTCCTGAAATGTGACATGCTTGATTGCATCGCCCAACTCCTTGTAGTTGTTTCGCGCATGAAAACACTGGGCACATGTGTGAGCATCAGCAAGACAATGCTGTCTTGGTCCACCATCTATCCACTTCACATTGATTTCGAACTATAGCAGGTCTTGTGGATGGCCTGTAGGCGCATCAAAATAATCTTGCTTCGAAGATCTTCGAAGGATCCTGCTTTCAAACAACAAGCTTAAGTTAAAGTCCATGAATGTTGAAAGCATCAATTGCAGCTGAGATATCCTCACCCCTTAAGTCTGATCCATGATCATCTAAAGCTTGGTAGACTTTGGAGGCGTGGAGTGCAAGTAGAACCACCCACATCTTGTGTGCTGCAAGCGTATCTTGAGAGCCCACACTTGAAAGGCATATGGCGCAAAAAAGAGGCCAGCTGTCTCCACAAGATCTGTTGCAAAGCCTTGCGCAAAAGACCTTAGAAAAAGATTCGGACTTTGAAATACTTTGAAAATACCGAAGAGAGGAGCATTGGACCACGCACGCACTCTGCCTACACACATGTCGTGCATGTGTAATTATAATCAATATAATTTCCATTAATTTCCCATGTTTGAGGATCTCCTCAGGGACTCCCATAGTGGGACCCCCTTCCCATATCCCATACTTCAAGGGATTCCTATGGGAGTAGTATGGGAATAGGGGTCCCACTGTGGTGGTCCCTGGAATTTCCCTTGACATATTGCGCGTCGCAATGGATATAGACATACATGACAACCTGACAACCATATCTGTTTAAATAACCAACAATCATACACATGTTCTTGATTATATATTGCATCTAAGAATCTAAGTGTATTTTTTACGATTCCTGAAAAGGATCACCAGTCAGGGAAGGAAAAATAAAAAACTTACACCAAAGCCTAGGATTCCCAAAACACTTCAAACAGAGGCATGGCACGCGCTGCCACCAAACGTTGCTTGGAAGCAATCACGTCACCTACAAAGCAAAGGCGTTGTACAGGGTGGTGCCATCAACAGGATGCTGATGGCGGTTGGTCACAAAACTTTGTAAATATATACACCTCACCGACAAAAAAAACGGCGATGCGTTGCAACCACAATTGATGGAACAACATTGTTATGGCTTCTCACTTGTCACTGATCTCTCTCGAAGTCTATTCTTGGGAATCTTGGAAATCTTCCGAATCTCGGAAACAATGCTCTTCTTTTTCAGCACACTTCCAAGTGTCCACTTCTGACAGCAACACGTGTGACCATCAAAGCCTTCAGTTGACTGCCACTTTTTGCGGCTGGCTACAGCAGCCATGGCGGCTTTGGGCAGCTGCTGCGTAGCCATGTGCAAATGGCGAATGGCTGAAGCCAGCTGGCTTCGCCTTGGAGACGGGGACCCAAGGGAGATCTGGAAGGCCTTCCTAGCGGGGAATGTGTATAATGTTCATCAGAAGTTGCTAGCAAGGCAATCGGAGATATACCTGCCAGCCTTCCTGGGTCGGTGTTAGCACAATTGTGGTCCATCTTTTGCATGTAATATCAAAATTCAAAATAATACATATCAAGCAATAACTACTGTAAAAATCTGTAATGGTTTGGTGTGCCATTAGCTCAGAGTCGACTGGTTCTATGATGGAGCGATACCAAGTACCAGCAACAGGTTCAAACATTAACATGTGTGCCTGGCTCGTTCTTAACAATACCAAGAATCACAAGTCTGTTCTTCTAATCTATGCCAATCCATGCCCTCCTGAATTTGCAAACCAACCTGCCCGTATACCTGTATGACAAATCCCGGCCCCCGTTTATGCAGTGTCTTCCCTTTTTTTGTTGTGCGCGCACTGTCCTGTCCATCATGGGCACTGCAGGGTCCACGTTTGAGTCAACATGTTGAACAATTGACTATTAGTTGGTCGGTAGACTCATGAGGAGCAGGTCAAGCAACAATCAACAAAGAGATCACCTTAAAACGACCTGGACACAGCAATAGCCGCATGTTTCCGAAAAATAACTATGACATCCTAGGTATTTCTTCTCGTGATTGTTGGATCCCAACACTTCGCTGCTGCCTGTACAAGTCTCAAAGCACAGCCAAGTTATTTTAGTCGGGATCGCTTTCAGCACCTCGTTCGGGCTTCGTCCGAGGAAGCACTTCTAATGACAGGGCGACAGGATATCAGTGAATCAACCAAATCAGAGACCTCAAATGATAGGATGGGGAAGTTGGCCCTTGGGCATGGGTCTGATAAGACAAATCACACCACCAATCTCTATATAGTATCTCAACTGCTGCTTTAACATCTGGCACATTCGAAGAATCATATGCCATCAATTCAACTTACAAAAAGCAGATCTGCAAATTTCTGTGATCCCGCGTTGATCACATGTTTTCTCATTCTCATCACCGTCGCTCACTCGGCCAGAGTCTGCCATCGGACCAAGTCCTGGCTCAAAGACCTCTGGCCATTTTGCCTGGCGCAGGGGAGGATTAAAACACAACTTGACCCCAAAAACACCTTGGACAAATTCGCTAAGCCGCTAAAGCATGGCTAAGCCTTCAGTCCCCAAAGAATGCTGCTTTCATATGCGTTCATTTTGTTCTGCTTTGCCTGATGGAATCCTAGTGAGATATCATGGCGTTTTTTTAGCCCTCCAACCAAAGACCCAACATTCCTTCACGTCCGAGGCACGCATAGCTGCGTCCCGGCGGTTGTGGTTGGCCACCTGCGCCTTATTCGCCTCCTTTCTTCGAGCCTTTGGCGGGTTCATGGGTGTCATCTTAAGATTTCATGATCTTTAAGGATAATGGATGTAAACACTGGACAATGTAAAAACAAAACATAAGGTTTGGATTTTGGATAGGTTTGGTCGCAATTGTTGGAATAGTTGCATCATATGAAACACTTGTCATGTTGACATAAATTTTACCGAAGAATGCTTGGCAGCTGCAGATGTGCAACTTGCAAAACAAAGAGGGGAAAAAAAAACAACGTGACCTGACCTGTGACATCTGTGAACAAATTCATCCATGTCCACCAAGCACCAAATGTTTTTGAAATCATGTGTGATCCGGCCTGAACGGTTTGCCCTTGCGTGGGACCGTAGCTCTTCCCTTTTCCTTTTCCCTTTCCTTTCAGCCGACCACCACGCATCCTGCATTTCACGCATCAAAAGGAGGATGGATGAAGGATAGCTCCAGTTGCAAGCGATCCTTCAAGAAATCAATAGTCAATAATTTGGAAACCCGGACAAAAGCAAGCTAGTATTTCGATTACCATCGCATGCGTTGTCTGTTGCTTTCCGACGACTGTTTTCCTTTGGGTGAGATTCGTGAACCTTTCTAGTCCTAGCCGGAGAAACATAGTTCTGGGGCAAAAGACAAGCTCAGTCTGTGTACAAAGAATCCGAGCACATCGGAAAATTCCTGAAGCCCCAAATTCAAGAAAAAACATAAAGTCTCGCGTATGACGCTGACTCTCGTCACCAACCCTTTTGTCACATGTGGAACCACAATCTACCAGGCTTGAATGTCATATTGCTCAAGGCAGCGGACGCCCATTGCTCAATTCTTGCACGTCTGATCGAATTTGGACATCTCAAACCAGAACTTGAAAGTTTGAACCTCTTGATAAAACCTGAATCATCTTGAATCAAATCTACACCCTCATCTGCCGACAATAGTTCAATTGTAGATGTCTCAAGGACATCGTGCAAAATGAAACAGGAGGAGGATGATGTACGATTTGGCAAAGTCATAGAAGACAACGCAAAACGATGCTAAAAGAAAATGCTGCCCCATGTAAAGCATCAAGTTCTTGCCACCAAACCAGCTGAACCTCGTGTGACTCTCCCCATAGTCGTCCACTCCTGTCATTGCTCCATCCCGGTTCGTCACCATCGCTGCTTCCTTCCTCCTCTTCTTCGCTTCTGTCCTGGCTTCTGACGTTCTCATGTTCTGTGCCTCCAATTGTGCCTAATGAGACTAGTTGATGAAGTGGTATGGAGTGATACACTTGATCAAACACCTTGAAGAACCACTTTCGATGTGGGAGAACCGCTTGGAGTAGGGGATGTTGATCAAAACATACCACGCAGCTTAATCATCCAACATATATTATACTGTACATGTCAATTCCAAATTGTGATATATGTTTCAAATCTTACGATCCACTCGTCTCCTCCCAATCAGAGGCCACTCCAGCTGCTAGACGTGGCATGCCAACAGCCTGTGGTGCAGTTCCATAGAGAACTGAAAAACAACCACCAAATGCCCTTGAACATCCCTGAACTATCCAGATGAATCTACTTATTCAATCACTGACATTTAGACATGCAAACTCATCTATATACTTAGATATCCAAAAAAAATAAAAGAAAGCTCTGCATTCAAAGGTCGAAACTCTTTCAACAAGTGTTTCATGCTTTCTACATGACGCATTGCTATCAAGAACGTCTGATCATCCAGTGTCAAACTTGCCGGCACCCCACGCAGTGCCGGACCTCTTCGTCGTCGAAGTCGTCGTTGTATTTTTCAACTTCGACATCCGAAGACGCATCAACCCGATCTGCCTGTGATGTGCAAATCCCCCGGACTTATGCTCCCAGCATGCTTGAAAGGTCTTCATTGACATGTTCTTCCAATGCCCAAACGTTCTTTGACATGAAACATCGTGAATTAAACTATAGCACATTTCATCGCTCAGTACCACTCCGTCATTCCTTTTAGCATTGAAGAAATAGCTGTAGCCCGGGCCTGGTTCAAGATCAACTCTTTATCAGCTGCTGACAATGAAGGCTGCGCTGTGGCTTCTGCGACTGCACTGATGGAATCTGCTCCTCCGGTTGGCAAATTGCCTGTGTCCTAAAAATGTATCCAGGTAAGTGACTCAAATGATTCGGGAAGTTTAAACATGCATTTGCAACTTGTCAGTGTTGCAACAAATGCCACCGTCATATTGAGGATATAGGAAGAGATCCGATGGCTTGAAAGATTTGGGTATCTTCTTCCGCGGAAGAAGCAGCACTGAGCACAAAAAGCACACGTTCCTATAGCTGCTAGTATGGACAATGACGACATACAACCCTGTATATCTGTGCATTCCACTATATTCCACTTGTCAGTTGTATAGAGATCTTTGCCGTAATGGGCAATCTCACTGTCCTTGTTGCGACTGTTTGCAAATGATGGCAAATATTGGCGTATACACACAAAACATCACAGAACTTATATAAGGGTTGCTGGATCATTCCATGCCATTTCCACCGTGCCTATTCCCATACCAATGGGTAGGGCAGTGATATGCGGGGGCAAGGAACCATCCAAAATGCCACCTACCACCTGCCGGGTCAAAAGAGTCAACATGTGACAAACCCTGGGCATAAATTTCAAGTAAACTTCCTGCCAGAAACCAACATATGCGTCTCTTGCCAGCAAGCCATTCCACAAGCAATACTACGTGTGAAAACCCATCTTTCGCAGCCTTTGTCACCTTCAGCCTACGTCCGCGTCTAGGGTATCGAATTGTGATAAACTGCATTTTCATAGACTCGAATTCAACACTTTTCACTATAGTTTTTGATACACACCGTGTCAAACCTCAAATGTACCTGCCAAGCATTGTCAAGTTGCCTCCTTGCACTACTCACTACATGCCCAACAACATTTTCCTCGAAACAACAGTGTTTGCAAATTGCCCAACACAAAGCAAAAAAGATGCCTATGCTCCTACAGTAGGTTGACATACAATAGTTTCACAACGACCTGTCAGCTCTCGCAGTATCTTCTTCCAAGAGACTTGTGGGACAGAGCCACCGTAGTGCAGCAAACATTGCAGGATGAATCCTGCAGCCAAGGATAGACTCTTTTCCCTTGATGTTACTGTTCATGGACACCAAGCCAATCCCATGTGCTGTAACACATCTGCGCAATATGCTGTATTTACTTGTTTCATCTCTTGCCACCTTTCAAGAAAGCGTTGCCACTTGGCACCACGCACTACCCAGATCAATCCCATCGGAACCTTCGCCGTAGTCAGACCCCACAACCTCTCGCACCTGCAAAATGACGCAAAACGTGGTTGGTCATCAGAAAGCAAACCGTGACTAGCATGGAAAATGGGAGGTGGATGGAGGTGGCAAATTATCTCCAAGAATATGTGTTTGAATGTGATAGATTTTGTTTGCAAGCTCCCACTTTTCATCTCCCAAGTCACCTGTCCAATTCTATGTGTCCATCACAAGCACAAATATACCATGAGTACAGTGACCTTTTCGTCCTAGTTGCAAATCATTGCCCAATCCCTCGTAGGTGCCGTGAACCTCACGGATTTTGGCTCGGTCATTAGAACTGGCTGCTGGCTGAGCTGGCTGTGGCTGCGATGGCTGCGATGGCTGGGAAGCTGAAGACCCACCTGTGTAGCAGCTTCTGGGTGGTTAATCCATCGGTTTCTTTAATCTCTCCTTCGCAGAAGCTAGGCTATAATCAAAGGTTCTCACGTGCCATAAACTGTGTGGGCAAAATTGGGAAGCATCTATGTCAGTAAACTCACTAATTATGGTCATTCTCACTAGCTCATCCTTGCCTAATTCATGCATTTAAACTTGCTGAGTGGTCCTGTTGTAAACATCATGATGACTTCCAATTGCGTAGAGCTCCACATCCAAGCCATCCGCGCCTGTCTCAGTTTTCCGTGGCCGTGGAGGCGCCGCACCCCGTCGATGACGCGCCTCTTTTGGCAGCAAGGGAGCACCACAAAGGTCATCTAAGTAGTCGAGCCTTGGCACAACGGTGCGGAGAGTTACAGTACTTGGTTGACTTTACGTGTAAAAACGAACGCATACAGCATACATAAATAAGCTAATATAATATACGTACATGTGACTACTATGTCTAATAAAAAATATAGGTGTGTTATATATATATGACTATAATATGCAATAAATTAGAGTATATAAAAGGCTCTAGCTTGTCTGCTTCACGCCATTCCGGTTGTTTATTTTTATGGTCAACTTGGAAATGTTTCACTTCGAATTGCTTTGAAGCAAAATCAAATAATTGCAGTGCCTTGGGACATTTGGCCTGTCAATGTGTTCCTGCAAGTAGCTGTTTTGGCATGGTTATATAGACAGTGGACTATAAACTGTGGCTGCCACACCAAGTGGCTGGGCGTCGTCTACCAGACCACTGGCAATCCATTCCATGGCCACGTTGTCCAAACCATTCCTGCTAGTCACTGAACATCGCTGAAGCGAATTGGGAAGTTGTGCCAAGAGTCTTAACATGTCCTCAAACATTTGACGTGGGGTCATGCAAAATGATACCAACAATCAGCATTTTAATAGCATTCAGTGTGACTTCACATGGTTTGTTGCATATGTTTTGGTTGTATCATGTTGTATCCTTGTCCCTCTGACAGTGAAGAGTGGAGGAAACCTTGCTAGAAATGATAGATAAATGATACTTATCTTGCCCTTAGTGAGACAGGGATACACCCAAGGTCAAATCATCACGGAGGCGGAGATCCATGTCACGCCCTGTCTGCTTCGCACCCAGCCTACTGAGATCTTCAAGCAGCTTTGTCCTGTGCACCAAAAACATAACATCTCTTGGACAGAGAGACGACATGCTTCAATAAACCCGGGGAAAAAGGATGGCAATGGCCTACGTAGGAAAAAACATGGCTGGGTGATGCTGAGTGCAAGTTCATCATGATTGGCATTGGTTGTGTAGATTTGGAATGCGGTGAGTATGTGAGCTTGGTGATTCTTCCATATGTCTGTGTGCGATGGAATTTTCGACCAAACTTTGCACTGACAACTTTCTGTGAGGTTTTGATGTCTCGTTTAGAACGCATGATGCCGCATGATCGAGAGCTTTTGACCCCCTTAGCAAGTGTTGGAGGAAGAAAGCGTCCCTCCCTTTTCAATCCCTTTGGTGTGCTGCGAAATCCCTGCTTCACCATCCAAGTTCGATCTCACGTCTCCCAAAGGCTGTCGCCTCTCGGCATGATCTGTCACCCAAGCCACCAAATCACCTAGCCATCTTGGGTATTGCACAGGCCGGGTTCGGGAGGGTTGTCACCCGTATTCAAAGTTTGCTAGTTTGGGCTAGGTATCCCTCTTCAAACACGAAAGTCCGCATACTGTCGTTGAATCACCTTTTTCAACAAGTTGCGGCATACAAACTTGCACCTTTTTTGACAACTTTATGTAAATTCAAAATATATATGATTATATGATATATTTGCAAAATTTTGAAAATATCACATATATATATATATACTGTATCCCAAAGCTGATAGTGCTCCTAAATCCATTGTGATGAACCTTTGGAGGAAGGCTGCAATCCAACCGGGGGGTGAGTTTCATCCATCTTGACATCTTCCGCTTCATCCAACCGACCCCGGGCCCAAGCCAAGAAGCCGAAGGCATCTGCGCCATAGCGAGGTGCCATGCGAAAACCTCCAAAAGGCGGATGGTGTGTGGGATACCTTACCTCATACAACGGCATCCTTAGGGCGTCCCTTTTTTGCTTCAGTAACAGGTTGACTTGATGCCCTCATTTTCAGAACTTCCAGCCTAAGACACAACTCAAGAGACGGCTCAAGAGTTTCACAATGCTGTCCATCTCTGCTCGCCCATCGTCCTGAATGACTTAGAGGTGGATTAAGGTGTAAACTACGGGAGAAGCGATTGATTGCAAATGAATCGGGGCCATCAACATTCCTGGCAATTATTATCGGAACAGGCAATCAGTATTTGCTAAGTTAAAATAAGTCCTTTCATTTCTCCGGTTCCTCAAACCTACAGAATCCAAATCTATCAACATCTATTAACAAATTTGTGGTATCAACTATCGTCGACCTATCAAATTACATCTCTGAACTGAAGGCTGAGCAATATGGGCCATATGGATCACCTCTATTTCAAACACATGTTTGAAGTCCAGCGGGAGTTGAATGAATACAAATTGGAATCTACAGTGGTCTTTGTTGCATGCGACAAACATGCTGGAGTGCAAACATGAACATCTGAATGAAGGTACGCCAACATCTGTAAAGGCGGGGTGCATGCATTTCTTACATCCACTTTGGGGGCACAGCGCTCCGTCCTGCAGAGTTGCATCAGGTAAATTAGGCGGAATGCCATACATTTTTCACAGCCCTCTCTGGCTGACGTGGAGTTATGGTGTTCTCTCTCTCTCTCTCTCTCTCTCTCCCTCTCTTCAGCACTATCAGCTGAAAGCATCTAACCTTTCGAATAGTATGTATGGGTAGCTTCGCTCATAGGCAATCAAAAGAGCAATAGCGGGAAAAAAACAGATGAACAACTTATAGATATTTCTGAACACCAAAGTGCAGTATACTATGCATTTATGCAAAAATAGCATCATATGTCAAAAAAACAACATTTGTTTCCCTCCCCCAGCTCTCGGAAAGAACCTCTTTATCTCGCAGAGTTGTGATTGCATCGTGCAGAATCACCATAAGGTCCTCAGTGGGCGGTGGGTGGTGAGTTGAAGTAGTCACAGTTTGGAGGTCCGTATCATGGAGTTACGTCAACGGATGGGTAGATGGGATCATCAACCAATCCGAATAAGGTGTTATCTTTCCAACTCATCCACTTGAGACTTATTTCATCTTATTTCAAAGGAATCTGATCCAAGAAGGAAGAGAAGCATAGAGAAACAAGCATACCTTTCATTAATCCTGTCCTTCCCTTTCAGAATTTCAAGAGGCGTCGACCTTGGTTTCCATCTCTCCTAAACTTATGTAACTGTCCACCACCTATCCTGGAAGAGTCTGGCTGTTGACACCGAGCTTCAGCCAAGGGCAAGGTTGGTGACTCAGTCGTTGCACCTGGAGCTTGACACAACACACACTGGGTCCAGGCAACGGGCAACCTGTATCATTGGGCGATTCTCTTTGTCAGATTTTGTCATTGCATTCTGATATTATACCATAAGTTACTATATGTTACGATAGTCTTAATGTTTTTCACTTTCAAATCTCCAATCCATTTGTGAGACACACAGACCCATTCCCACATCTTGCGGGTGCAATCAACTTTCATGACATCGTGACAATGACGTTGGACCCCGAACGTTTGTGAAACGGACATCACCAGAGGGCGCTTTGGAACTTCTATGGTATCCTAAGAAATATAGCGGAACAACTTGGATGGATAGCAGCTAGCGCATGACCTAGTTACAATCCGGCCGTCTGACAACACCGGTTCTTCTTTAGAATCATATGATGTTTTATATCTCTTTTATGCTGCCGCAAAAAAAGGGGCACGTGAATCATCTTCAATCCCACCTGTATCATGCTTAACATTCAATCAATAATCTCACGCAATCTTTTTAATAGACCTTCACTATTCTTCGCCCACACCTTTGGTGAAAACAACTCGGCTGGTCCAGGTCCAAAGTTTGCCAAGATGCTGTCTACTTTCAAGCTGCCGCCCATCAGCTTCTCCACACAGTCTTCGGGGAAGAAACAAAAAATGGCCTTGATTCGGGAAAAGTCAATGAATCCCGGGCACTTTCACTGATCGTTGATCAGACTTGTCTCTTACAATAGGTCTGTCAGGTCATATTGGTATATATCAGTGTCATGAAATATCGACATATCTCTCAAGAGAAATGTCATGATCATCATTGCTTAGGATTCTGCTGTGGAAAAGTGGTTTTGTGTCGTCCGCCGTCGCAGTTGATCATCGCACATCCAAGAGGCATTGAAGCAACTGAGCATGTCTGGCAGGAAGGACTTGCATTCAGACCTAGGACATCATCTAGGTGGTGGCCTCAACCCACTCGAAAAACCTTACATAGTCTATCTGGATCATTTCCTGAGGTAGAGGTGAAAATGCAAATAACATATTTGAAACCACCACCTAGTCATGCTTTTGAAGATGCTTACTGGAAGGAGACCACAGGTCCACACGAGCCGTGCCAGGGGCCACAAACATCTGACATCATCCAAGTGACACGCTGAGCTCTTGAGAGTTGAGCTTTCCATTATGGGCTGCCAGTTGTAAAGGAGCACAACATTGGAGGAGCCCATCCAACCTGAGCTAAATTCTTTGACTATAGATACCAAGCATATTGAAGTTGCCCATCTTGTTGAAGATACCTACATGTACCTATTATTACTGAAGGAGCTTGGCAATAATTATCAACCTCCTTGAGTATTGGTTCATGTGCTGTTTTTCTCAGTCTTTTAGGCCAATGGCACTTTTACAATGAACACTGAATCCCAAAAAGCCAGGAAAATGAAAACCGGCAGGTTTTTTTTTTTGAATGCTCACAAATTCAGCAATATTTTGGAGATGATTTTGGGTGATAAACTGTGAACAACTGTGCAGTCTTGCAATCTAAGCATCTATTCACGTATTCAGCTCCGACAGCACCATTTTGTCATAACAATCTTTCTTCAAATTTCCAGAACATTCCAAAATTACCCCATCTCGGAGTTTATTAAAATCAATTTGGGGCAGGAAGGTCTAGATTGACAGGGAACTTCATCGTATAACGGCAGAAGCTAATTGAGCGTCATGAACTGCAAAGGCTAGGGACTCCTGTCCCACTTGCCACCGAAGTTTATAAAATAAATTTCCCCTGAAAGAAGCGGGGCTACAACAATGAATTTCCCGCAATAAATACCATACTGTTCTCCAATAAGATTTGGTTTACAAAACGTTGTACCTCTTCAAAAAGACTAATTCCATGTGAACACGAAGCACTTGTGAAGCAACCACATCAACAAACAATAATGGACACATAATGTGAGCACGTAAATGCCTTTAAAATGACACAAAGAAATTCATCATCATATATATATATGTATAAATATATATATATATATTAAAATATTGTAGAAGAATTGGCTATTCCTGTAATCTATGCCATTACTGTAAAACATCAAATCTCCAGTCTCGCCACTCGCTCGGTTTGAGACAAATTGCGATTGATACCAGATGATACAAGGGGTGCAATTCAACCAACCCACACCTTCCCCTTGCTCTCCACGGTACATGTGCTGCACCACTGAGCTGAATTCCTCCTCAAATCGCCGCCAGCCCAAGGCAAGTTTTCATAACATCCAAAAACCTCGCCAAAAATTACCCATTTTCCAGCCTTGAAGAGCGGCTGGTGCTTGAAGATCGAATGAACGATCTTCGTCACCGCATTTCTAGCAGGTTTTAGGCAAGAAGTCAAGGTGACGACAAAATACTGACAAAATTACAATCAGGATTCCAAGAAGGGTTCAGGTTGATCCTAATCATGGTGCAGGGATGCCACAAGCAATTTCTCCATCCTTTTGCCTGCAGAACATGACCATTGCGTGCCTGTTGGCATCCCCATAAATCACGCAAACGTCAATAATCTTAGGGACATCGAACAGCTGATGTTCATGAATCACCTGCGCAAACCTGAGTATGTGAAAGAACAGGCAACCACCGAAGTGTTCAAACTCAAGCACCCCCATGGTCATCATGGCAAGGCATGACGCACAAGTTTCTGGAAGGTCCAAATTTGAACAAGTTCAAATTTCCGACATGTCACATATGAAGGTAGCTGGCAAACTGTCCATTCGGGATCTTTGTAGCAGTCCATTAGTATGAGTTGCTGTCTCAAAGTCATTATCCAAACCGTCATGCTGGTGGATCCTGCACAGCGCCAAGGTGCTTGTCGTGTGAAAGAAATTCATGAGGACTCTCTTGCGGCCGACTTAGCCGCACAAGCCTAAAATGAAGCTTGCAGGATTGCAGGGTGGCCAAAGGCTATACTGCAGCAACCAAATCATTCGAAATTCAACAAATCCATACAAATCCATGGTTTCAAAACATACCTTAACAATTGGTTGAGATGTATTCGGCCACGGAAAGATCGAACACACCAAAGCTTTTGAGAACACAAAGCAGAATTAAATGCACCACTGGCAACAGTTGAAACATCCTCCTGCTTACATCTTTTGACACGTTCCTTAAGTTGGCTGTGCTGTGGCTGACTGGTGGCCAACAAGCAAGCTTACTTCGGGAGCATTTCATGACTTCATATCGCTGCTGCATGTGCATCTGAAGATTTGATTTGCAGTAATGATGGAAATCGCACCTAAACTCCCAATGTGTATAATACTAGACGTAAGTAAATCTACATCGTGGTGTAGTATATAAATCTAAACATATTTTGGAACTGGCATGAATATAGTACATTTTGCGACATGTCCTACTTCATATTTGTGTATGTTAAATGTATGTGCTTACTTTGAGCCTAATCGTCTTGAAGACACCCGATCAGAACATGAGGCTTTCAAAAATGACAAAAAATGGAGTGCAGCAAAATATTAGGTAATTGATGCAATTCTTTGCACATGTCAGTCATCATTTCTCTAGTACCCGTTGATGTTTAATGATGTATTTATGAATTGGTAATTCTTCAAGGTTGCACATATCTGTTTCCACATCCTTCATGACATCGAAGAATCAGTGTCAATATGTGTCAATGGCAACCAGTTACAAGTTGATATAACTTCATTGATGCTTGGCTGAGTATCACTTCCTCGATGGATAATGGGGCGGAATCAGCCTCACCCTCAGGGAGATCATGGCTCCTCAAGCAAAACCTGGAAGCTGTGACCGTTGTGGTAGTGAATGCGAGGTCTCAAAACATGTTCACGAGTCCTCTTTTGTTATACGTCTTCATCATGTTTCGTCTGCTCTGTGTGTTCCGACATTGCAGCCTCTCCTTCGCAAATAAAGCTCTAAAGTGTTAGCACATGACATGAAATAAATACATCAAACTACTACACAATCATTTCGATTGATCATAATTCTGTTGCGCAATTCAAGGCAATGTCATCCGCTTCCCCTTGACCACCCTCTGGTCCCCGTAGCGCACCTAAGATAGGAATCTACCAACCGGCTCACGGCCGGATCGAAAATGCACTGGCTCCAAAAGACATGGAAACCTGGTAGCACAGGATACCACTGGACATGGACATTCTGTCAGCATCCTCTGACTTATCAAATTTCAATGCCCCATGGAGTCAATGGACTTTACATCCAGGTCCACATGTCGCAACCAAACTGGAATCACTGGAATTGATGATCACATCCGCATCAGTAAAGCTTCCAATAGCTTCCAATCATATTTATCTTGCTAGAAGGACTTATGACTCCATCCAGCAAGCCACGCATTCTGAGAAGTTGCTCCAGCTGATCGTTCAAGGTCCTCAACGTCAACGGCCCCATTGCTAGTGAATTATCTTTAGACGAACTGATGCATGATGACACATGTATTTCAAAAAACAACACATTGACATCAAATGGACGAACGTACAAGCAAACTAAATCATTTCAGTATTACATAGATGCATAGGAGTTTCGCAGCTCTCAGTGTTTCTTTCTTGCCCTTGCCTGTTAACTTACTTTGACACGCTGTTGCTGTTGTTGTTCACAGGTCAGAAGCCTACTGTTCTCTATCTTGGCTGTGATCCCAGTTTATGACAATGTGATACAGTATGAGTAGTCCGGCATTTGAAATGGTGCCATTTGAGTGCAAACATCAAAATATCAAAATCCAGTACATAAACATAACGTACTCAACTGCCATGTGCTATATTACGCAGGGACTTGCAAATCTAGTATAGGCCAAGAAGCTGAAGGTAGAGCAATCTCAAAGAAACATCAAGCTCCTCCGGCACCTCTAATTCCTTTCAGAACGCAAAATCTCAACTTCAGTTATTCCGTCATTTTCATCCTGGACACCTTTTCTGCAAGTCAATGCCAAGCGCAATGCATATACATGCAGGGTTAAAAGAAAGAAAACTTAGGAGACGAAGAAAGCTCCTGAACATTGTCAGTGGGCATGAAGGGAAGGAGACCCAGATCCTTCTTCCAATAGTCGGAGATGTCGCTGACCTGGATGTAGCAATACTGTCTGACATGCCCTGCATTTCCGCCTCTCAAAACTTTGCTGGTTCACTGCCCTGCAAAGGATCTCAAAGGTAAACATTATCAACAAAGCAAAAAGCACAATACATCATAATACAGTAAATAGAGAGAACAATGTGCAACTTTAACAGAACATTGCCATTGGGCCATTACTACATACTATGATTACATGGGACCTGGTTCACTACCAGCCAAAAAAATCTGAGTGCATCAAAACAAAAAATGCCGAAACAGGCGCACCGCTTTGGGTTTCCGTGTGTCTTTGTCCTCCACGTAGGTCACTTCCTTGAAGCATAGTGAGCTCAACATGGGGATGGGGTCATAGACATCGAGAGACAAAGCAATAAACATATATGCATAATCAAAGGTTGATTATATAAAAATGTGCATGATTGTAATAATTGGGCCTAGGTATGTGCAGGCTTCCAATTTCCAATATACTGTAACCAATGCAACTTCAATGTATGTACAGGTCTACAAACAATATATATGTAAACCTCTATATAAAGAGAATGGTCTCCTATTTTGTGCTGCAGTCTATTTGGTGCCTTTGTAGAAGCTACCACATCACACACACACACACACCATCACACGTGCTGGCACATCTTGAAAAAATACCCATAGCCTACAGAATTATTCATCGATACATGCACACATACAAACATAACATACATGCATGCAACGTGCGAGCATATAAACATGCCAATCACTCCGTCAAAGAAAAATGATCCCACTTTACGCAGTGTCCAGCGTCCACCCGCTAATATGTATATAATCTGTATAATACCAAACAAATGTGCTGTTTGTTTTCAACAGGTTGACCGAGCATCTTGATCTGCACCTTTGGCTTCAGCAACTTTACGAGCTTGTTCTGCCGCAAAAAACTGTTTTTTCTCTGCATCTTTCCTGGGCGACACAAATGTCTGATGATCAGCGCTCATGCAACAGGGTTAGCACATGTTTCAACACAGATCTCGAGGTGACAATTGCTACTGATACAGTAAGTATGCTCTTCAATAAATAAAGATTGGTTACCGCACACCTGGCTGTACGAATATAGTATCCACATGTATCCACATGTAGTGGGATCTTATTTTGAACACTCCAACATGTTCTCCGATTCCCCGGGCATTCAAGCAGGAAAATCCCACGCCGTGGCGTTTCAAACACCCTTGAGGACTTAAGCAACCAAGTTCATAGACTTCTACCTGAAAGAGACGGTTGACAAAAATGTGTAACTTGCACTTTAATCAAGTAGCTGTTCCAGGTATCTGCGCTGATCCTCTTCCAAATCTTTCCTGGTCTTCGGTGCAAGATCCACAACAGTTGCTTTTTCCACTTTCCTGTAGTCAACCAGGCAGATTCAAGTGGTGTCGGTCTTCATGCAAGCAGCTGTTTGAGTGTGGTAACGAGCTCCAGCATCCCCACTAAATTGACGGATTCCTCATCAGTAAAACGAATCAATACACATGGGTGAAGTAGGGATGCGGGATACATCATAAATTATCTCAAATTATCTTAATCACTTACTCCGTGTGTTCAGCAGAGCTGCTTTTTGGCCACTGGCACTTCTTTCACTACCTCCTTCTTCGGTGGGGCGGCTTTGGCCTTGCCACTGGTGTTCAAAGCCTCGGCTCTTCGTATCTGCAAAATGAGTCTATCAAAAGCAGGCCCGGTCTGGTGAAGACTGCACATACTTTCATCTTTCGTTCTCATGAAGGTTTATCTCACTGTAATTTAACGGACCAGAAAAAAACGGAGTTTCACAGCTATAGTGCCCGCGGCGATGCCTGTATCCCAATGTAAGAAAAGGCGTTGGAATGGTGTTGGAGATCTCTAGCCGTAGAACCAAACACCAAGTGGCATTCGCTAGGGCGGTCCTTGAATCGAAGCCTTGTTTTCCCATGGCTGAGCCAAGACGTCTGGCAATGTGGTGTTTAAAGCAACCTGCGAGGTGTCTAAGAGGGCTTTGGTTAACTGCCACAGCCACATCTTTACAGCCAGTATATGAACCTGCTTTGCGTCGTGATGCTTCATATTTTGTGCATGATAACTGAACATATTGCCGAACTGCTCAGAATTGTTCATTCTGATTTTGAGGTGCTAAGCGTGCTTCTTTTCAACCCAGCTTTGTCATATGTCTCCGAACCTGGATACTGGTTTCATCTGTTTTCAAACGTTTGCATTCCTGCTGAAACGTGTAATAATTATGCAATAATTCAATAGTCGATGTTGTTGAACGAGATCAGGGTCATGGTTGCTTCACCTGTATCCCCCCTGCGGTCGGAGGAGGAGTGCCTATGTTGGTTGCTATGGACTCTTTCCGGTAGTGGCCTCTTGCCTTGCTGTGAATTGCTGGGTGAGCCAAACAGCTCCACAAATATGCGCCTGTGGTGCCACCTGACCAATCTCAGGGATCATCTCAACACTTCTTGTTAAACGTGACATGGATGGGTATCGGGATGCTTTACCATGATTCACCTATCAGTTTTACAAGAATCTCAAATCGTTTCACATCAATTTTCATCTTATATGGTATATAGCATCTAGTTCAGCTTCAAAGCTCCAAACATTCGGAACAAAAACAATCAAATACAAAGTTATGTCATAGATTTCTAGCTTTGAATTTTAGATATGTAGTGACATCAGTTTTGTGAATTTGTGCTCACCGGCACCATGCTCATCCCTTGACATTTGTGACCCAGGTCACTGTTCTGACAGCGCCATCGCATGCTTCAAATCCCGCGCTGGGGGCAAAGGACACCAAGCCTCGAGCCACGCACTGCTGAGGGGCACCCATTCCCAAGCATCTGAAAAACCGGTACGTTTATAAACCACTTGGCCAGAAATTCGAAACCTGCACATTGAATGGTTGGATTGCAATGGAAATCACCACCCCTTAAGGGGGGGGAGGGTAAAAATGTAACAGTACATTTTAACGTCCGTAAAAAATCGCTTTTGGAATATAGCTCACTGTGGCACCCTCTCCTTCTGAGACGAGGCTAGATGCTTGGTAGGTAAGAGACACATGTTTGGACCCAAAACTCTTGACACAACTGGCAGGGCTGAATTTGTAATATCAAGGGAAAAGCGCAATTCTGTTAAACAACTCACTAAACCAAGAAAGGTAAGTTGCCAAATCCCCCCAGAAGTCAAGGTTGTGCGGCGAACGCATCAAATGCAGTTCTCTAGTGCACCAAAAATGCTCACCTATCGGTCGAGCACATCAGCCTTGCACATCCTGGGAAAAATATCAGCGCCTCTGGGCTCCGGGTAAATGCCCACTGCATAAAACAGACCTTGAAAGTCAAAGACGTTGCGGATGTTGCACGAAACTGTGATAATCTGGGGTTCATCGCAAAAACAAATGTTTGCGTCCAGTTTTGAGATCCATCTGGTCATGTTTTACATCCGTTTTCTTTCAACCCGCGTCACCACCATCTGAGGTCTTGACACTGGGACTGTCACCTTGAGGCCAATCACCTTGAGCGGCAAGACATGGACGCATCGTGATATGTGACGTCCTGACATGTCTTACCTGGAAAAACATCACATCCTGGAGAAACGAAGGCGACTTTAATGTGTATCATCAGTTGTTAAGTTTGTGGGCCTCTTTATCTGTTCTGAGGTTGGATCCATATTTGAAACAAGTGTAGGATAAGATTATACATATATCATATGTAGCATTCCTAAGGATCTATTTGTCAAGTATCGACATCAAAACTCCAATCCTCTTACAAAATGGATGCATGCATCACTGGAACCTCCTTTTGCACGGCGCTGCGTGCTGGAGTTTGCCAAGGTCTCCAGCACCCCCATGGCCATGACCTGTGCCGGAAATTACCAAACGGGACTGCCCAACCAATATTCAAGAACAACAACCTGCAACCTGAAAGTGTCCCAACTCATGAATTTGTCCCAAAAAAGTTGGACTCAAACAGACTCAGAAGAATATCCCCTTGAGTGAGCTTCTGAAATCGTTTTGGCGAGCTTGGAAAAACAAGGTCGGAGTTTGTTGTTTATTTATAGTTGTGGTAGCAGCATTGAACTCACCTCAAAAAACTTTCTACACTTTCATATTCTTGTTAAAAAGTGGTGAGCGCGGGAAATGGCAAGCAACCAAACTGTCCCGACCATCATGAATCAAACAGTTTGACGGCCAATGAGTCAGGGGCCGCAACCGCTCCCTCTCCCATAGAGAATGCACAACATATCTATAACTACAACACCAACTCGCCCATATGAAACAAAAATGCACACCTGCCCAGGTGGATGGAAAGTTTCAGAATCCATGCCTTGATGTTCTTCTGGCACTTGGTCTTTGCCTTCATTCATTAAAGCATGCAACCGGCAGGGAGTATGCAACTTGCTACTTGGTGTGCATGGCATTGCTGATTGGGGGTAAAGTAGTAGAACTGCTACTCAGTGCACAAGTGCACTGCAATTGTCAAAGTCTCAAAGTATCCAAGCATCATAAAGCATCTGCTATCTTGTTTTGAGTGACATGTAGGTTTTAACAACCAAGCCCCTCAAACCTGCAGGCTCCCCTTCATCAGCACCAACTGCATCGTGGATTACTGAACCGTCGAGGCCATTTAAAATTATGCCCTCTCGCGCCTCCTCATGGGCTGAGCGAGTTTCCTAAGGGGCAGTGAAAACCATTAACATCAAAACATGAGATCATATCCTTCTTCCTTAATACGCCCTCATTTTATGTGGGGCCGCCACTCAGTCCACCACAATTGCGAGTTGCACCATCCACTTTCAACCCGGCAGAACTGACACCGACCTTTCTTGCCCTAAATCCAATCCAGCACTGCAAACATGCATGTTCTGCCGTATGCTACGTAAGGAGACCAGGCCATTAGTTCATGTTTGACGACCAAATACTAGTGCCTATACGCAGGGAACTTTGCCAGTGGGGGCACATGTAGCTTTTCTTTATGAAAATCACTCAAATGTATTCAGTTCATCCAGTTAGACAGAACCAAACCGTTTCTAAACCTGTTTGACCCCAAAATCGTCAAACATCTATCGAATCTTGCGCCCAGTGTCCCCTTGAAGCTCTTCATGTGAGTTGTGCATCTCAGTCATGCGGCAGCGATAATTCTTATCCAACTGTCTCCTGGGTCATCGGCCCAGTTCACCGAAGGTTGACATGGTATGATGGCAAAAAATGGCAAGCTGCCATTGTAACATGTAAAGTGCAAGGTATAACTACAACTACATCAGTTCTCAAACATAAAGTATTCCAAGAAAGAGAGTCAGTCTTTGTAAAGGCAACATTTGAGTATAGAAGTCATTTGCAAGAAAAAAACAGAAAAGGAAATGAATAGCACCAAACGCTGTGGATGTATACACCCTACTGTAGGTGCACCAAGTTTCAATCGTTGAAGCTCATCATCACTCATTTCGTTCTGCCTGAGGTGACCAGGGTGACATTACACATATCACCAAATCAAGCAGGGAAACATAGGAAAATACATTATATATTGCATTGTAGTAAAGTAGCGGAGACTATCCGAAAATTGATTCAAGGCCAAATGGCAAGGATCTTTTCAATCGCGGTACTGCAGCTGCTTTGGTCAAGCTGTTGTCAGAGTGACAGAAACTTCGTATACGACAGGCAGGTTCAATTTCCTCGCCGTGCGTTGCCTTTGCAGGAATATGTGCAAATGCATTTAAACTTTGCACTATACAAACAGACTCTTTCAATACGCGCATGTATGTCAAACAAATAAGTTCAATGTCTACAGTCTACAAACGACATATGTACATATATACAGTATGTGCTGTATAAATTCGTATAGAAAAAAATAAAATATCAAAGCGTATTTTGTTGCTAGACTGGGTTGTTGAAGTTATGATCAAGGATCAGCCCCAGCACCTGCCTTGCCAAAACAAGGTGGTTTGGACGCCAGTACCCCTTCCATCTCCAGTTGGATGCTTTCTGTCACAATGTCCCCTGAGTTTCCCAACGGGCTCTGCTCAAGCATTGCCTTCAGGAAGGCGACAATCAGTTCAGTTGCTGCGGTGGAGAGAATGCATGCCACAAGCTCTTAGAAGATCAGTTTAAAGGAGCTCACAAGGTAGATATTGAGTCCAATCGACACCAAAGCAACATACAAAAGATGTAGCAAACCATAGCAAACCCATGCGCCCAGGTGGTGTTATTCGGATACATTACCATGCCATAATATATAATACTATATCTGTTACAATTGATCTATACATCACTATCCGTCCATATCTGGCTAGTTGATACATACATAGAAAATACTTTTTATTATTGACATGTTTTCCCGTGATGCTGTCATATTAGGTCGTCAATCCATCAAAATAAAAAAAACACAAATAAAAACAGGGTTTCTTTCAAGGCCTGGCGTGCATGCTTCCATTCCTTCCGCAACTCTGCCACGTTGCTCTCATGTTTCTCTGCTAGCCTCGCTGGTGCGACGTTATTGCCGTGCCATGCGGAACATTGTATTGGTTGGAAAAGGCTACAGTCTGGGTCCACAAGTTTCAGAATCATTCACTGTATATAAATTATGAAATATTATAAGTATTATCAATCATATAAATCAGATAACCATGTATTTGATAACTGATATTTTAAGATGTGCAAAGAAATGTCTGTTTCGCATCGTTTCGGTAAGATCGGACCAAACCAGAATCGAGCATCGATCCAACACAGGACCACCCTGCCACTCAACGTACTAAAACACCGACAAAACACACATCAATGTATGTGGCTGTTAAAGGACTTTGACATTGGTTCGGATCGATGCCAGTGGATTTACGTGGACCGCTGTTCAAATGTCGTGTTTACGAATCAAACTCTTCCAGTGCCTGCTAGACGCTCGAGAAACTTCTGCTGCAGCTCGTGCATGGTGATGTTTAAGCTGTGTGTGACGCACCTGGGGGCATTCGAGGATTGGGAATATTAATTCTTCTGCCAAAAAAAGATGTTTCTTCCCGAAACATGAACGACAAATTACGAAAAACAAAGGACATGTATGAATGCACAATAGTGCACAAGTTCTTCCTTGAAGATCATAGACTATCCTTTCATGCAAAAATTATGTTATTCCCGTGGGGGTGCAGCATCATTTTTGACAAGGGTAGTGGTTCTGGGGTCTGCGGAAGCATTGATCCTTCACTTCAATGTCCTGAAAGTTGTACATCGGATGTATATACTGAATAGAATTGCGCAATGGATTTAAAATGATGTGGCCCTCCCAATTGGTGATTCCACTGGCAGTTTGCATGGAGGCTGATCTGATGTTGCGCTTGACTGAGATGCTGGAGATTCGGAACGGATCATGTGTTTGTTGATCCTTGTCAACAACAGGTGCTTTGATCATCTTTGATCTATGAATATGAGAAAATACTGTGCCACAGGAAAACCAACATGCACCCAGCAAATTTCACGTGTTCCTGGCATGCTTAGGCATGATTTGGCCAATGCCTGAATTGTAGGGGCATGCATAGAACTTGGGATCAAGGTAGACAAATAGCCCAATTGATGGCACATGTACTACTGGAAATTGAGAACAACAAGCATCATAAGCATCGTTGACGGAAATTGAAAACATTGGTGGATCAAGATCGCAAAGAAAAATATGCAAAAATTAGCAAAAAAAACATAAGTTCATTGGAGCTCATGTTTCCTGCCGCGAATAATGTTTGCTTGACCCATGCTTTACCTTGGATGACCGGAGAACAAGATGATGATCAGCGCATCCACTCACCTGACAGCCGGCATTTCCAACGGTTGCCGAGGGACATTGTTGAGCCATGTTTTCAAAGCCAATCTGGCACGGTGACCTGAGAAGGAGAAACTGTCAAGTAACAGCAGGATTTCTCATAAAGAGGGTCACATATCACGCATGCCATGGGCATTTTGCAGGCCTGAACGTGACATTCGGATGTGTAGGGTTTGACAAACATCATGAGGTAGAAAACAGTATAAGGACGTATAAGCAACTTAGCTTGAGGTACTGGCATAGTGATTGTGCTTTGGATGAACCCGTGAATATGCAGTTCACTTCCGAACGTCAATATACATCCACAAACAGCAATTACAGTATTGTTCAATCATGTCACATGCGTCCAGTTGATCCTGTTGCCACTGCGTCCTGCTGTGACACCCAGCATTCGTGAAAGGCAAAGATCTCTGCCATGCTGTGAAGCGCAAACTCACGCAGCCTTATTGAAGTGCACAAACCAGGTCGCCATGAAGATCCAAGGGTGCTTCAAATGGGACATTGCTAAGAAATGTGTTTGCCTTAAAATAAAACATTAGCTCATGACTAGTCACTCTTAATCATCAGCTGCAGCTGTCCCTGAGCCATGGGCACAGCCATCATCGCAGAGCGTAGGCCCAACACCGATGCTTGCTGCACGGGTTGGAGGCTGCCTGCATTGCCTGGAAGATGTTCTCCCGTCAACAAATCTGAAGTTTTACATTGTCAGGCTACATATATCTACATAAAATCACCTCACTGGAAACATCACCCGCGTTGGAGTGGCCAATGATCTTTACAAAATCCACATGATTGGAGGTTCCAACCTTTGACCTTCAACAGTGCCCGAAGGCCCTTTACTACCTTCACCTTCCCGGCTTCATGGGCTTTGTTTCAGTGCAACTCATCATTATAGCAAATCATTTTCACCTACAGTATATGCATGGAAGAGGTTGTACGTGTCTATCGGCAAAAAATAACATATATAAGTGTTTTAAACAAATATATGCAAATCATATTACAGTATATATTCTGAAGAGTTGGGAATCAAAGTTCCAGATTTGTGTATTTGGCGCGATTGCAACATTATGCACTAATGCATGCTGTGCGTGTGCGCCTTGGCTAATCATGGAGTTTTCCATCGGAGCCATCGTCTGCAGTGGAAACATCTTTAGCAAGTATTTGGGAAGAAATGTCCACGCACTTGGTGGTTGATGGTTTAAAACCACTTATACACTTCAAGATCTTTGCAAGTCCCGGATGAACAGACCGTTTTACTTGACTGTGGAAAGCTCCAATTTGGCCCCCTGGAATCTTCGCATGGGGAGTTGCTGCAAAGATTTGCTGAAGATGTTCCACTGTTACAATGGCAAATAAACCAAGATCTTTCAATCACAACAAAACTAAGGACATCTCTGCGGCTGACACTAGTGCCACGTTGCAAACTTGAAAGTACGGCTGCAATGACGATATCATTACTTCTTATGATTTTTTCTGATTCAACTCCGGCTCACTTCAAGGCTCACAGTAGTAGCCCCCGATTTGCCAATATTTTTCTTTGAGGGCTTCATTCTGATTGGCGTTTGAATGCTTGCCCATGATTGCCCAGGTCTCTCTTTGTGTGTTCTTTGCACACTTGAACCCACGAGGGCTACAAGGCGATGTACATGAGGAGTCTGACTTGCCAGCGCTATGGCACAAAAAGGGGAAATGAAGCCACAAAAAATACGACCTTGTGATTTGTGAATCAACCCCGTTACTCCCACAAAGGATGTTTTCATCTCTGGAACCTTCTCACCAGGACGGGTGCATGCAGTAGGTTTCAACAAAGAACTGGCCTTGCAACAAAAAACACGCACACACATATGGAAGTGCACTTATAATATCATATATAATATCAATGTCAATATATATTAACCGAGGCAATTAAAACAAGATAATCAACCGTTGAGGCAAACGGTTGAAAGATAAACGTGCACACAAACACTGTTATTTTGGTGTGGAAGCATGCATAGCTGTATTCTGTAAGTTCATTTATGTAAAAGTAACATACATGCGTCATGTCATATACAAAGATGAGCGTATACTGAAAAGGATGCAAAGTGCAAAGTGCACGTGCAAATGCCAATATACAAGCGTGCCCAAATACATAGAATATGGAATGGGGACCAGCAGCTATCAAAAAGCATGTTCAGGAATTGAAGAAAAAAACAATACATAGAATAGCCGGGTACAGGGTACAGAATGTACATTTCAAATCCTTATGATTGGATTGTGGTTTTAACAATCCAAGCCGGCAGGGTACAGTAACAAAATTAGAATAAAGAAACTCCAGTGGAGACTGATTTCAACACATAGAGTACCTACAGTGCTCACCACAACAAATCTGTGGCAGAATGTTTTTTTCTTTTGTCAACACTGCTTCCAGGTAGGAGCTGGCATTCCAATGCCCGCTGGTACCTCTACGCTTTCTACGCTTCCTTCAGAATGGTCTGGATGCGTGCCTCTACTTCGGGAAATTGCGGTAGGGCTTCCTTGATACATCTGGTGATGCCTGCTTTGAACTCCGCCTCGACCTTCTGAATTTGTGCTCCTTGTGCTCCTTCACGCGCGGCATCCATCTTGGGATTCATACGTGCCATCACGCTTTGTTGGCACGACTGGACTGAGGTTTGCACAGCCTGCAATTCATTTTGGATGCGTTTGCCTGTGCGCTCCAGGCTTCCTTGGCATCTCTGTGCGCAGTTGTGCACAATGTTCGGATCTGACATCTCCTTGTAACAGTCCAGTGTGCACTGCGCCGCTCTCTTTTCCACTGGAAGCATTTGCTTCATAAGGCGATCTTGCATTTGCCTAAACTTGTCTTGAAGTTGCTTCGCCTCCTCTTCCATTGACTCTTGAGGTGGCATTGTTCTGTTCCAGTGGCCCTGTGGGAATTTGTCTGTGGCAACCGATGCTGCTTTGATTTCTTGAGCCAATGTTGGGTAGCAACAAGCTGGAAAAAAGGACAGCTGACAAAGTTGAGCTTCCGAATATAGACATTCAAACCCAAATATTATATTTGTTGCTTTTCGAATCCACCTGTAGAATTGAAATTCAGAATTGTCTATGTATCCGGCCCTGGTTATATATAATAAATCGTAACTATTCTAGCCATATGGCTATATCAAATGTCGAATGACTTATTATCTGATAGAGCACCACCAACAACTAAACCATTTGACGATCCTGACTTGTGGAGATCTGCCATGACGTACGGAGGACATCCCTCCAGCTAACTTCACTCATCCTTTCAGGTTTGGGGACACGAACTTGAAAGCTGATGTACACGACATTCCGTTTCCAATCGCTGCCTGAGCTGGTTAACATGAAGGCGATGAAGGAACCATGGAGCCACACAGGTAGGTCCGGATGGTACGCCAGTACTCAACTGAAAGCAACGACGTCATTATTGTCATGCTTTTGATTCCCTACCCTACCAGTAGGTCGGGTTCGTCAGGACTATGGAACTTGTCGTTGCATCTGCTCCGAGAAGCGCCACGGGTTCCGGCTTTAGTTTCTCTATTGATGTGTTGCAATCAATCCAGCGTAGCAATCCGGGACTTGAGGACACGCACCTCTCGTGTTCATTTAACGCTGAGGCAGCACCTCTGACTACACAATCATGTGGAAGGTAAACTCTTCGGAATATCTGCTAGACACAAACATCACATGGTGCCTAATAGTGGAGAAAATAGATCTGATGAGTTGATTAGTTGACATGCACAAAAGCGAGAGTCAAGAGTTGGAAGGAGTTCATTGCTAATTCACTCATACATTCGCTTCATCCATCCAAAAACAGTCCTCTGCATTCCCTTACATATTTTACATGATGGTGCTCTACGTGCGTTTCAGTGGGTCACTATCCACCTGTTTTTTCAGCCTTTCAAGGCCACGTGGCCAGCCTCGTTGGTCACCCTGAAAGAATGCCTCGACCTTTTTGAAACGCACAGTCCGACAACAAAAAATGATGTAAGGCACCTTTGATATTACAGACTATGGATTGGGCATGATAAGTGACCAAAGACCTAAAACGTATCATGGTAGCCACTGGTAGTCCTTCTGTTGCACAGGTTTGATCACTCTGGCTTGCCCTTATGAGGTTCACATGAGAACGAAGGGGCTTCCCACCTTTTCTTCTTGAAGTATTCAATAATTACATATACTATACGATATACGCATATATGTATATATCTATAATCAATATATCCAAACAGGGATGCAAACGCAATTCGCCAATTCATTGTGCGATGGTAGGGTTCCTGACAGTCATCCAACGTGAGTGCTTTGCGCTGCATACTTACTATTCCACACGCCATTTTCTCGCAACGCCCTTGCACTCAAGCCGGTCCACTACAGTACATCCGCTGTCAGCCACTTTTTGTGGGAATACTCTGAATATACTTTGAATACTCTCACCACCTCTCACCCAGCCTCTGACTCCTTCTGAACGGATGATGATTGATGCTAGTGGAAGATTCACAATATGGAAATCAACAGCAAGGATGCCTAAACACTGAAAGAAATCTGAAAGAATCCCATCAAATCTGTGCGGCCAAACTCATTCATGCATGAGTGGCAAAGAGCAAAACAAGCAAGGAACCTTAATATGAAGCTTGATTCTGTCCACCCAACTAACTAGACAAAATAAAATATTGGCACATGGTTGTCACGGCAGGCCATCCCCTCAAGATTTTCCCATCCGTTAGCTATGTGCTACTTGTCCTCACACACACAAACAGAAACCAAATGATCTATGCTGGCAGTCTCTCAAAATTACAGCATGTGCAGTATACTTTACACAGCCCTGTTTGTAATCCCTGGCTACAGTGTCATGGTTTTCCCAACCAAAAATCGCCGGAGTCCTCCAACAAAAAATCCACAAAACGATCCGTCAGGTCGGACAAATCGGCGGGGTCTTCGGTCAGCGGACTCTTCCTGGCTCCGAGCAATGCATCAATCCAGTCATATCCCATCTCTGGTTTCATTGGTAGTCTTATGACCGACCTCAACAGTCAAGTCATTTCCTTTTCATGCTAGATTGCCAGCTATCTTACAACATGTGTTGTATGATGCACGTCTGCTCAAACAGTTTCCAAGCAGTGACACCTGAAATGTAGCCCAAAACAAAGTCATGAACTTGCAAATTGGCACCAAAAGAAGGCTTCTTCAAGAAAACTATCAAGTGCTGCCAGGGGTCCTTTTGTGAGAGAGACCTACTTGTTCCCTCTCGCTGGTGCCTGTTCTCCGCAGTGGCTTAGTTCTTGCCACAAGCTGACCCACTAATTACTAACAACAGTTGCTCAAGGGAAGTAGAATTGAATGACGGTGCTTCAACAGGGTCGAACCTCTTGAACAACAAACAAGGCAAATATGTTTCCCCTACTATTTACGTTTTCCTCATTCCTCAATGCCCATAATATGGCGTGACCACAGGCCATGTTTAAAACAGTTATCATCAATATGCAACAGTCTGCAGAACCCGTAGTCCGACAAATCAGACCTTCTCGGCCAAATAAGTGCGAGTTTCATCAATGTGCAAGTTCCCAACTTTAAAACTTCCCGAATGCCGACCAATTCCAACCAATACTATTCATCTGAGAGACACTTATGTTGGCGTGCAAGTTCCAACAATATCCAACCGATTTCAATCCCCAAAAACGGGGGGACCACTATCGATCCGCTGTTCCATCCCTGAGTGATGCTGAGATGCTAAAGCCAAGCAAATCCTTAGCGCCAAAACATGCAGTGGCAAAAATAGACCACTATTTAAATGTTTCTTAAAACATGTCATTTCCATTCACTTCCCCAAACCACCCCCTTTCTTTTGTGTGACAATGAACACATCCATTGAATAGGAATCACGTGGAATCACCGTTGAAAGAAACAGGACATGTCAATTCTGTGTCGTCTGAGACTCTGCCATCTTGGTCAGGATCTCCTGTTGTGCTTTGGGATGATCGCGCTGTTCCAAATACGCTGCCAGCATTTGGGTGACCATACGCTTGTCCACCTCGCCGTCAAAGGAGGATCCGCCAGGGATGTGGCTCAATGGATCCATACTGTGAGAGCGAATGATTTTCCCTACGGATTCATCAGGGGACCATCCACAAGTTCTATTGAAAAAATTGACATCCTCATGAACATAGTAAGTAAGTTCTATGTGAGTTCTCAATTCTGAATCTCGCACATGTGGCAAATTCGTGCAAATTCCAGGAGATTCTGGGGAGGGAGGGATGCTGGAATGGCAATGAATTACAACACCACCACAAGGATCTGAACACAAACATTTCCACTGACAACCAAACATGCAGCTTTTAAGGCAAACCCACACACAAATTCACACTGGCTTCACTCCCTCAAGGCAAGCATCTAGGAAGGGTCGTTCTCTGCTGTCGATTTCCATTTTGGCTAAACAGCGTTCCACCACAGTGTTGAGATTTTTTTGCTCCTCCTGAAGCGTCAACTTTGTCTGAAATGCTTGGGTCCGTTGACACATAGTCCCTTCGATGCGAAGGGAACTATGAGCAGGAACCTCAGCAACCTCTGTGGACACATGCATGTCTTCGCCTTTTTTGACGCCAGTACCTGCCCTGCTGGGTTGTTCAGCCTACTACACTGGTGACGTGGAACCAACCCGATCTTCATGTAGCCAAGGTGATGACCAAAACTAGTTTTCCTAATCGATGACTGTGAATAGTGGTGGTGAATATACCAGCAGTTGTGTTGTGAGATATTGCAGGGTTGAAAGCTGCAAGTGCCTGAGAATTTCAAAAGTACCCCAGCAAGTGCCCAAGGTCCTGAGACATGGCCAATTCCTGACGCAAGGTCTCATTCCTCAGACGCGAATCACAAGCCGTGCCGGAAAGGACATGAACGTATACAACTTCGCAGTCTTAGCATCTTTATCTTTTTCTCAGGAGACTTATTTGGCATAAGCAACTGCAACGTATAGTGAAATATGATTTGAATTGATATGATATTTATATATTATATCATTTGAAACATGTGCAGTGATACTTAGTGCAAGTTCCCATCCCACCGCTCCATCATGGTTTAACCACCAATGCCATTCCAAGTCGTCCCATGTGGAACAGCCCGGTTCCCTCACGTTGTGTCTCAGAAGGTGTCTCCGAGTTTCTCTCGGCGTAAGCCTTTTCCATCTTCCGCTGCTTGGGAATTGTCTTGTTGTCTCTGGAGCAGCTCCTGTTGCGAGCCCAGGCCCTAGCAACATTATGATCATCATCATCATCATCATCATCAAAATTATGATGATCATCATCATCATCATCATCAAAATTATGATCATCATCATCATCATCATCATCAAAATTATGATCATCATCAGCATCAAAATTATTATCATCATCATCATCATCATCAGAATTATGATGATGATGATGATGATCATCATCATCATCAAAATTATGATCATCATTGTCATCATCATCGTATGTGTGTCCTACCTTTGTTCATGTGTTTTTTGCGTTTATCTTAAAATAAGCTTGTCAACAATTGTTTACAGCGTGTAGTGATTATCTGACAGCTGTAAATACACGTGATTTAGGATCCAGGATCATTTGTGAATCTATCTATATTATGTAACATGTATTTACGTAGATGTACTGTATATCTTCCATACCAATTTAATTCGCCCTCACATGGGTGCACATCAAACACACCAACATCATGTAAAAATAGCATATCTTTTGACCTCTTGTATCCACTGACTCGAGAATCATCCCGGCATCAACATCTGCTTCATTCAACCCTTCAAAGGCCAACCTCCATGCGATGTTGCAGGTCATCCTTTTCGCGCTGCAATCTGACCTGCGACTGTGCTCCGAACTTCCCGGGAGTGGATCCCGCATTAAGCCCCCCTGGGAACGTTTGGGGGGGGGGTCGGGTGACTGGTGAAAGAATCAACCTTTCCAAAAAGATACTCTTTGAACAAAACACCACATAATGAAACAAGAGGCAAACTACAAGAAACATTTTGAAATGAACTATATAAGTTATATAAGTCTGTACCTAGTACCTGCGAGAGATATGCTAAATTCAACCTGAAACAGAACATCAAACGTGTTAACTCAATTTTGTTCAACTTTTTTCCCTAGATCTTTTTTCTCGACAAAAAAAAACACATCTTTTCCTGGGGCCTTCTCACTGCTTGACTCCATCAACTGGGCTTCGAGTTGGCTGACCTGAGACTCTTGGCTCCTTAGCCGGAGGATTGCAACAGCGACAAACCCCAAGATCCCCAAACTGCAATACATCTGTTCAATGCTGCTGGTATATTTAGGCTATATGACGTTGAATTGCAGTAATTCTTGAGCACACACACACACACACACCTACCTAACACGTTGTTGGAATCAAGGATTCTAAGGTATTTCCTTGATTTTATCATAGCCGCAAACCATATACAATTCTTGTGAAGAAAACTGGGAGATGGTTCATTTTGGTTTTTGCAAATACAGGTGCATCTTGGATGCTGTGAGGGGTGGGTGGGAGACAATCTCAGTTGGCAAGCATGCTCCAATCCATGATTTTATGTCCTTCCTTGTGTGCCCCATCTGGTTGAAATAAAACATTCTCCGCCTTCTTATGCCCTTCTTACAGGAACACCCAAGGTTCTTGGCATCACAATCTTCAACGGGCATGGACTTTGCACCCCACCAATATGATCCAAGACATAATCGCCAATTACCATGTCAAAACTGTAAAATAATGTGCAATAGGCAAAACAAACTCTGTCCTGCATCTGGTCTCCAACGTAATTTCTCAAATACAAAAGGAATACGTTGGCTCTCACCCGTTATGACTTCCTTGGTGGATTCCTGCTGAGTTGCTCCCGCAAGGATTCCATCTCCAGTTGTAGGCGCTGCACTGCAGTACTGTCATGAGACCGCAACTGTTGCGCTTCAATCAGGGCGTTGCGGTGTTGCTCCAAACCTTAACCCGCCAAACAGCGAGCTGTCTGAGGATGGGATGAGACTAAGAGATCTGCTTCTTGAGAAGAAACAAATGTTGGGTCTGACCTTGCTATTTCCCAGTGGAAGTGTGTGTCTTTGATTCAGTGTGTGTCCTGGTCCAAAGTCTTGCCGGCAGGTCCAGACCACATTCACATAAACTGGGAGCTAAGACCCAAAATGGAATATAAACAAGTCCATTTCCAGTGTCCGGACCTCACTATTCTGAACAAGCTAGATGTATAGGACCAACTTTTTGAAGCATTTGCCCACATCCACAGAAACTTGAGCAACACTGATTACTTTGACCAAGTTGTTTAGAGCACATGCTGGCCATAGCAACTTTGCTCTGTATCCTGCAGGCGCAACTCCATTTCTCGCGCCGCTGCTTCAAAGGGTTCCAAACGGCGCACCTCGAGTTGCCTGAAAGCTCGAAAGACAAACCGGACAGATGCGGCACGATATTGAATTGGAGGGTAATGTCATGCGTCCGGTTTGTCATTTGGGTTATGTAGTGCCAAACTATGATTTTGCAGTGCGGCTGTTTGAAAGTGTTTCAATTGAGGCAAAGTTATTTCTTTGCTGTCGTCTGTGGCCAGCGCTGTCACATCACTTTTTCAACATAAACCGTTTACACAAGAAGCATTCCTTGGCACATGCAACGGTTGTACATCAACATCCTTTTGCACTCAACGGTCGCTATATTATATACAAACAACAAAGGTCACATAAGTCACGTCGTGGTTCTCGGCCAAGACACAGTTGTTCCACCTGCACTAGCCTTTGCCGCATGCTTTCAGATTCAGCATTGAGGTTCTGGTGGGCTTGCTGCCTGAGGACGTCCCCCAGTACAAACACGTCATGGAAGGCTTGAAGTCCCAGCAAAGATGGCAAATCCAAAGAAAGTGGGTGAGATATGGTGAGATATGGTGAGATATAAGACTGTACACCCATTCTTGCACGCATCCTCAAATGAAGTTTTTTCACCGAACTCGAGCAACATGTAGATTATAGAGAAAATAGTGGGACATGTCCATAGAAGAGAACCATCCAAATGTCGTTGTTCACATCATCTACCACATAATTTGAACAGGTGCATAAGAGACAGCATTTATAGCACAGCTGTCTCAAAAGTAGTTGCCAGGCCACCATTGCGCGTTCATGCGCAGGAGTTCATTGACTTGTCCCTCCAAACCAGACTTTTGCTGCGAATCCATGGTGAGATTCTGACACGTTTCGCTCACACCTCATGTATGGTCGGATGGATGAGAATGGATACACACTGGATGCAACAATCCACTATGTAGTCACTGATCTACGGAACAATGTTGCATTAAAATACACAACCATTACTTACACAGAGCCACTTGATACTGAACAATGAATGATCCTGCCATCAGCCATCCTCAGAAAAAGGTGGGTTGACTCACAGGGTTCACTTCCCTGAGTTTGCCAACAGAAAGTCATTCTGAGGCAGAATTGTCATGGCTTCAAAACTTCGATGTAGCAAAAATACAAAAGTTACACCAAGGGGCTCTCAAGCTGCTTCATTAAGGAGTTGCAGCGATCTTGCAAAGAGATTGAGGTTTGCCTCGCAAACCATTACCATCAGCACGAGATGCCCTTCAGATTTCCCCTTATCGTTGAAAGTAGCGCATGATGTGCGGATGGAGGTACTTGGAAGGTCCTCAACGCTACATTCTGGTGCCCATTTGATAATGATACTGGAACACCAAAATGTATCAAAATCTGCTGAGACTCCTGCGTTCTCGCTTTGTACTTTTACGGACATGCCAGGAATTCCCGCTTCCATCAAATGTCTCCTAAGATTAGATCCATTGGGATAGGACTTTGTAGAACTCGATTCCGAATGGTTCCGGCTGCAGCTTCTGATACATGTTTCAGTCTGTAGTCACCTGTAGTCCATGCGTTTTTGGAAAAGTATTGGACAAATGTGCATGCAACATGCGCGTATGTTTATATACCTACTGTGCACATACCGATGTCTCGCCAAACTGAAGATGTATGTGCACAGCAACATTGGCCATCTGATACCACCGTAGACTACAAATTGATCAAATCGCCCATCAGAAAACTTGCAAAGCAAAGCTGGCCACTTTCAATCCTTTCCGCGCCTTTGTTCCTCCTTCTGTCTAGCCTCCTCTTCAAGGTCGGCACGATATCTCAAGGACTCTTCTGTCCTGAAGTTCTGCCCGATTCCGCCCCTTTGTCAAGGACTAACAGGACCATGGATAATTGAATACAGCGTTCTAACATGCAAGCCGACCAATTCAATACTGTGTTTGAGCATATTCTAAGGGAGGCTTGCTGTGGAGAAATCACGCACATAAGTCACATAAGCAAAACATGTAATACATATATATGTATATATGCAAAAACAAAATACACTGCAACATTTGGGTGAGGAGTGCGCATACATGATCCAGTAGCCACAGCTAGTATCATGATGTATCATGCTCCTCAAGTTTTCAATCTTGTTTACACAAATGACACATGCACTTCATATACATATACAAATACATGCAGCAACAACAACAACAACAAACAAAAAAAACAATAATTCAATCATTTTCATCGGCTAGCAGCACGCCTCTGCGCCACTTGTCGCTGTGCTTCCCGCAACTGGGTCTCCATTTGCTGTAGCTGCTGCTGCCTTAAGCAATTGAAGTCAAAACGTTCCCCAAAAAAAAAGCATCTGTGGATTTTGGAAACTGTATGAGCACAACCTGAAGACATGAGGGTCCCTAGGACCCGGTGCCTACTGAGTTCAAAATGCCTGGTTGCCCCATAATTTCCGGGTAGGACGATTAGGTACTTACTGTAATTGGGGCTGGGGGGACTTACCATACATGGAAGATTCAAAACATGTTTGGAAAGATTTCAAAAGCATCATTGTTACTTCGGTAAATCCATTGTTGTTGGTATCTGTTTCCGGCAGCGCAGCTTCTTTCATCTTCTATGCCGCTGTAGTTTGTTCAACTGCTATGTTGTTCTCAGTGGGTTCGTTGCACGTTGTTAATCAAAATTGTTGTCGCCCTTATCAGTATACAACACATCACTCCAGTTTCCACCATGAACATGATGACTATTGTCCTAGTTCCCCACCAATGATTGGCAATTAAATCTCACCAGGCAAAGCCTAGAACCTCGATTGGCATTGTGGTCTGTCATCATTTACAGTATACTTCCAATGACTTCCAGAAATTACTCAGCAGTGGGAACAGTCACCCCTTACAAAAGGTATCAAAAGGTACCAGTGCATGCCGAAATTGTAGTTGGTCATTGTAGAATTTATGCATGTTCATTTTGTGACCACTTAACATAACCATATTCACTCAAAGTGGTGACGTTCTTTCTCTTTTGGCTTGACAAGGAAATATGGCATATGATGTCCTAAGCCTAAATCCTGACTTTGCCCTCGCCATGTGACTTGCTTTCCAAGACAGGCCCAGTGATTTTACAAAAGGCGACTTCAACCCTTCCCACTCTCAATGCATCCACGTGTGCCCCCAAAAGGTAGATGTGAAAAACTGCTTTTGAAGTCCCAAGTTGCAAACGTGAGTTTGCCTCAGCTAAAGCAGATGTTGCAGCAGCATCGCCACCACCATTTGTCGCCAACCTGCACATGCTCACAGCAACAAAGAGCACCGAATGTTATGAATAAATACACTGTATACACAACAAATGGCACATAAACAAATCGAAATAATAACTGACACAAGCTGGTCAAATCGCCTATCAAACATCTTGCTGACTTCGAGCAAAGCTGGAGACTTTCAATCGTAGATTCCCCACCTTTGTTCCTCCTTCTGTCTAGCCTCTTCTTCAAGGTCGGCACGATATCTCAAGGACTCTTCTGTCCTGAAGTTCTGTCCGATTCCGACCCTTTGTCAAGGACTAACAGGACCATGGATTATTGAATGCAGCGTGGCAGTATGCAAGACCACCACAACTTTCTGAGATAATATGGAAAGGGAGGCGTGATGTTTATAATTTACCCCCTGGAAGTTTAACATAGCCCCTGAAAAATGGTGGCTGGAAGACTACTTTCCTATTGGGAAGCTGACTTTTCAGGGGCTATGTTAAACTTCGGGAGGGTAATTGCATTTTTAAACATGACATATACTGGAAGAGGCGTGCGCACAAGTGATCCAGTAGCCAAATTAGCATCAAGCATGATGTAGCATGCTCCGCAAATCTACAAAGCTCGCTTAAACGAATGTAGTGGAATCTGTGGTGTTAGCATGGGGACACGAAACCAATATTGCAAATGGACCTGACAAACGTCTTGTCGAATTTTTAATGCCTTAAGTTTACATTGGACACTTCGGAGAAGGGTCAGCAAATCAGTTTTTTTCGCTCCTTTCACCTGCTTTTCAAAGTAAACCTGTGCAATAACCACGTTTCAAAACCATGTGTCTACTATCTACTGTAATTAATGCCGTGTTAGACCCCGAAGCTGCCAACTAGAGGCTGACTGCATTGAAAATCATTGAACCAAATCAAACCTCCACCACCAATCCACCAACATCAGTCTCGATACATCACGTGTCTCATATATCAAGGTGTTTTCATCGGCTGGTGACACGCCTCTGCGCCACTTGTCGCTGTGCTTCTCGCAACTGGGTCTCCATCTGCTGCAACTGCTGCTGCCTCAAGTAATTGAAGTGAATAGGTTCCTGTAGACCATCTGTGAGGCCAAAATTACTGGTTGCCAACGAATTTCTCTATCACCTTGTTGACTTCACCGGTGTTTCGGTTGTCCCTTGTGGTTTTTCCATTGTGTGCGTGCGTGCTTGTGTGCCAAGATCTAAACAATCAGACTACGCAGCCAAACCTGAAAGACTCTTGTTGCGGTCCCAAGTTGCAAACGTGAATTCTCCTCAGCCAAAGCAGCCGTCGCAGCAGCATCGCTATTGCCATTTGTCGCCAACCTGAACATGTTCACAGCAACAAAGGCAATCTTATATTGTACAAGATAAATTTGGATATGAAGAGATACATTGTATCCACCATTCCAAATAAACTGGCTGACTGACAGGTAGGTCAAGACGTTAGAAGCCTGAAATAGAAATGCAGTTCTACAAATTGATAGAAAACATGTTCATCCGTTGTGATCAAATCACATATCAAACATCTTGCTGACTTCGAGCAAAGCTGGAGACTTTCAATCCTAGATTCCCCGCCTTTGTTCCTCCTTCTGTCTAGCCTCTTCTTCAAGGTCCGCACGATATCTCAAGGACTCTTCTGTCCTGAAATTCTGTCCGGTTCCGACCCTTTGTCAAGGACTAGCAGGACCATGGATTATTGAATGCAGCGTGCCAGTATGCAAGACCACCACTACTTTCTGAGATAATATGGAAAGGGAGGCGTGATGTTTATAAACATCACGCAAACAAATAATCATTACATATCATGTAGTGACAGAAGTGAATCCGAGCGTTCCAAACCACCAACCCAACCAACAAATTATATATAACTTAACTATTCTAAATTGGGGATAATCGTGGTATATTGTATCCGCAAAAATGATCCAATAGCCAACCTCTTAGCATCATGATGTACATGCTCCTCAAACCTACAAAGCTCGCCTAAACAAAATGTACTGGAGTCCGCAGTGTGAAGATGGGGACTCAACATGGGACACAAACCCCAAAACCAAGAATGGACGTGACACATTGGCACATTGACACATGTCTCATAGTGGCCTGTCCACTGGAGGCTGAATGCATCGAACCAAACCTCCACCAACATCAATCTTGATACTTACTTATATATCTCAGATCTGAAAAATTGTTAAAGTATTTTCATCGGCTGGTAACGCGCCTCTGCGCCACTTGTCGCTGTGCTTCTCGCAACTGGGTCTCCATCTGCTGTAACTGCTGCTGCCTCAAGTAATTGTTGGTACATCTTTGCTTGCATCTTCACCGCAAACAACTTCATCTTCTATGCTGCTGTAGATTTGTTCAACTGCCACGTTGTTGTCAGTGGGTGGATTGTGCACGTTTACTGCTTAATATTTAACACTTTTCCGGATTGTTTGCAACATGATGACACCCACAAAGGACATCCAAATCAATTGATTACTATTTCTAGTACTCCACCAATATCCACAAATGGCTAAAATTGTTTGGACATTTCACTGAAGGGTGAGTACGTACTAAACATGAATGACTGTTCTTGAGGTCCCAAGTTGCAAGCGTGAATTCTCTTCAGCCAAACCAGTTGTTGCAGCAGCATCGTCACCACCAGCACTCACGGCAACATGAAGCGCCTGATTGGTTGAAAATCTCGGACAATGAGTACACATGATCTCGTTTGCTGGTCAGATTCTAAAGCCAGGAAGCATGCTGGGATCAAGGAATCAAACTGAGTGCATAGGGTCTGACGTGGTGATGGTCGTCATTTGTTTGCTGTCTCAAATTTGAAACCGAGGTCTTTCAAAATCTGCATCTGAGAGAGTCCACTAAAATCATGCTCACCTTACAATCTTACCCCCCTTGCAGGACATCTGGTATTGCACCCGCCTCTTGCTTGAGGCCATTGTCTGCCTGAACCAGCTGGGGGTCCTGGTGCGAAATAATGGACAATGACATATGCACGACATCGTGGACATGAAAGTCCAATGAGTAAGTAATGATACATTGTACTTTGCGGTTGCGTTCCTAGACTCTCAGCCCAACAAATGACCATCAAAGCTTGATTGGCAAAAATCATTTGCCAACACCAAGCATATACAAAAGTCATTGGCATGAGTCATGGCACATTCAAGCATTGACAATTGTTCCAAATAGTAGGTGGCGAAAACAGAATTTCACAAAGGCCCGAAAAAAAACAAACTAATCAGAAAGTCAGTCTATCAAAGTCACACTCTGCATGTCGCTACGTTACATTGATTGCTGCAGGAGATTCAAATTAAAAGTTGTGATCACTTAAGGATACTTAAGGATCGTTTGCATCACGGATCCTCTACGACTCTACGATTCGTGACCTCTCCAACTTTCAGTCCTTTTCTGCTTCACCTCCACCGCCCAAAAAGCCACTGGCCGCTGAGGCCAAGGCCCCTGCGGTGGCAGCGCCAGCACTGAGCTGTGAGCCAAGGTCTAAGCCAACGCTCACCTGCATCGTGCCAAATGACCCTAACATGTCCATTGAAAGCACTTCATCAATCAATGAAACATGAAGAAACAAACATAATCATTCTTACGATTCTTACGTAGATTTGATTTGCTACATGATATCTTTCTCTTTTGCAGGCTCTGTATGGAAACAAACCTTTGCAAAAGAGTCAAACGCGTAGGTGAACTGTCGCACGTCTTTGTGTTGCCAGCCACACCATGAACGATGCTACAAAGCTGTGCCATCATTCCCTAGCCACGCATATTCACTCCTTTAATCTCCTTGATGTGATATGATACTTGAATTTTTTCCAAATCAGTTTGCAGGTGTAGTCAAGCCCGAAACTTCCCTTACCAAACGGGTTTCTCTCTGTTTGCTTAAGAAAGACATCTGTATGGAACATTGATAGTATAGGTTCTAGTTGATTTGAGAGTATATGTTGTAGCTCCTTTTTTGACAAACCTTGCTTATCAATGGTTATCGTTGATGATCAGATTTCAGCCTGATCAAAAATCAAAACTCAACCAAATGAGACCAACCAAACATCAATCAACAAAAACATAGGAAACGGCTGGTTAGTAAGTCCAATCATCAGAGATCAACATCGGGCACCACCATCTGCAATAAAAAACGCTGCAAAAATCAAGCCTTGAATCACTCAGCAGGTCCGTCCCTACCCGCCCTACCCGTTTTACTGTGCCTTGTTGGTGAGTTCCAGGCCCGCACTGCCCACCTTGCTGAGACTGCCACTTGCGGCAGACCTGGAGGCCATGGCGGCAGAGCTTTCAAATAAACCGGGTGGTCCTCACACATTGCCGAAATACTACAACCCAGTTTAGCCACAGCATTCCAAATTTTACAGGCAAAATGTGTGTATACATAAGATCATATATAACTGTATAGTATATTACGGCGTCAAGATCCGTCAAGCGGCAGGATCTTTCCAAAGCCAAGCCCTTGTTCAGGTACCGCTGCATCTTCATCAGGTCGTTCAAAGGACACTGTCACAGGCCTTGAGGCCCCCCGCAGCCACAATACAATCCATGGGATTAGTATATTTACCTACATTTACCATCAAAAAATACGATAAAAGTAAACCAAATGTAGATAAATATAATCAAACATGGATCCCCAAGGTATCACTATTAGGGTGTACAACACTGACGATAGTGACAACAAGGCAAAGAAGGAACGATAACACCCTTGCCTCTTCGTAAGCTTCTTCACCAACTCATCCCATTTCGCAAGGCCTATGTTCTCCTGGTCGTGTCATCTCCGCAAAGATTTACTCAAACTAACATACCATATACCGGGATACAAATAGCAAGTAGTACGTAACTGTACATATATACATAATATATGTATGTCTTTATCTTATAAATATGATTAAAAAAATTACTTAAACTGCATTCAAACATATCTATCACGCTTGAATAAACTTCAATCAATCATTGCTTGTCACTTATCACTCCGACTTTTGTCGCTGAACCATTCAAAAAAAGTCGACTCGACGTGACCTTCAGCGGCTGCCGCGAGCCTGATCAATTTGGATGAGCTGATCCCCTTTTCGAAGGTCCTTACCATAGGCCTCGAAAGGCCGCCGCGGTGGCAATCGGAACGGCCAAAGGGGTCGCCATCTCTACAAATAGATCTTGGAGTTGAGCTACCAGTAGGGGGGTATTTGAAAACTTGACAACAACATATGCAACATATCTTACAAAGTGACAAATGATTGCCAAATAATAGGAAAAATGTAACTCTTTTATTCCTTCCACTTCGGACTTGGAATTGTTGAGGAACCAGGGAAGCTGGAAGGTGGCACATCCTAAAAAGTTATGAGCCAATATTCCCGAGCTTACTAACTAAAAAAATATACGACACACCACTGGTTTCGGCCCCATCCATAAACATCCACTAATCATAAATTGATAACAATATCACATCGTTTAGATTCTAGATTCACTAAAAAGCCCAGGGCCCAGCCCATCTTTCACCAGTGCTTCAGCATTGTCGAATCTGCCAGGTCCACCCCTGTGCTGCCAAGTGCACCAAGCCAGTGCTATGCACATGTTCGACGACGAAAGGTGCTACCAGCTCCCGAAACTCGATGCCTTTCAAAACTCTCAGGTTGCTATGGCAACAACTGCTGTGAATCCTCCAGGAAACTCACTAAATCTCAATGAAACTCGTATCTCTGTCTTTCAGTAACAAATCATTTGATGAGTTCTGCCACTGGTACATGTTCATTGATTAGGCCACAAAAATGCCAAATGCACCAGTGAAATCCGGCATCCAACATCAAGGAGAACAAACACTAACACCTAGAAGTAATTAGTAAGTATATTGATAGTATCTTAAACTGCCCTACTAAATGTCGAAAAACAACAACCATTCAACCTCTCGACCACTTTCGTGCCTAAGGAACCAGTTTGCTCGAACACGAAATCAATGATCCTGCGCAATTGGCACTCAGCAGCTCAGAGCCGAGTAAACAAGTATAAACGAGGAAGTTTCGATGCCATGGCAAGAAGCAAGTTGACCGAAATTCTGCCCACTCTGGAGTAATCTGCTTAAGTTATGTGTTGTAGCATCACAATCTGGTTGGCAAGCCTCACATCAATCAACCAAACTTATGAAACAGTAGAAATCTCCTGGTTCCGACATTGATTGTTGTGTGGCGCATAGTGAACTCACAGACAATTTACTTAACATAAACATCGACACCCTTTCTTGCGACGCATGGTATGGATTGATTCCAAGTGCAATCAGCGATTTGCTCAGGGGATTCTTTAGATTTCTTGGCGTCATAGTTTCATGTGTCCTCCCGCCCATGGGCAAACGAATCCCACAGATCTGGCCCAAACGTAACATGTTGGCACAAACATGCCCACATCTTGCATATTCAGGCATGTGGTAAAACTTAGCCAGCCCATCTCGGACCTCATATTGAAGTAGTCCAATTCCCTCCGAAATTTCTTCCCTCCCCTAAGTACACTCAGTACTCAGTACTCTTCATGAATTTTCGAGGTCTTTCAACATTTCAAGAACTTTGCTTCCAACATCGCTTAACCTTCACAACGTTTATAAACTCATGTTCCCTTCGATCCATTCCATCCCAATTGGCACCTCAACCGTGACTCCTCAGGTGCCAAGTCCAAGCGTGGCAGTGGTCCATTATCCGCCACAGGCTGCAACAAAGGCGAGTCGTGGTCCAGGAACATAGCGTCCAAGGCCGACAGGATCAGCCACGGATTGCCCAGGATCAGGAACTGTGAGTTATTACTCTGTTGTCTTACTTTTATATGCCATAGGCAGTGGGAAAGAAAAGCAGCTGGTCGAACAATGGTACTATATAAATGAATATATTACTACTACCGTAAAATATATGACATGTCTTCGAATGTGCACAATACAAGTGAATGTGTGTGTATGTGTGTGTGTTGTGGTCCACTTGGATCTTTGGTTGCCTTTGGAGGCCTTTTCAGGATCATCTGTTCGGTGAAGAAATCAAAAACATTCAAAAACTATGTGTACATCACACATCCTGACAGTAAACCATGACTTGAAGTGGGCAATTGTTCGGGTGAGGCAAATCTTCGCGAGGGTATCTTCATAAGTCAAAATCAAGTTGAATAAGGTTGAAACATTTTTAGGTCGCAACCCTTAGAGGTCACATTCTGCATCCATATTATTCAATATTAAAACTCCTTGACTGGGCTATGCTGAGCTGGTATTGAAGGTTTCCAAATGTTTAAACTGGTTGGGACAACGGCTTTTGATGGTTTTTACCATGTTTTTACCCAGTTCATGGGTCAGCCGGAATTGGCTTCCTGTTGTGAGCCTCACAGCTGGCATCCAAGGTCCCCAGGTGGGGCATGGAGTTACATGGCACCCGATGCTTATGGTTAGGAATGACCTTGGTGACCCTTCAAATGGTGAGGCCGAGGCCTTTTAAAATAAACAAGTCAAAGACAACCAGCTGCAGGTCACAGAATTTCAGGCAAACACATGGCAAACAACTGAACAAAAAACAAATAACTGTCATGTCGCGTCACTCCCTGAGCCATCAATGCTTATTATTATCATTGTTAATTATCTACTATAGTATTACTTACACATGTCCAAGTAGCTGCACTGAGCAACCCCGACCATTCGACCATGAAACGCATGGCTGTTCCTCAACACGTGAAATCATAAAGGGCAGAGATCACCATAGCACAAAAAAACAAATCTTAATTTGGAACACGACACTCCACACATCCTGTTGCATCGTCAGTATCTTGGGGTATCTTAGTATGGGAAAGTAATGGATAAATTTGAAATTATTTGAGGATGCCACCTTTTTCACCTACGACATCATGATCATGATGAATATGCGATCAGAGACAGCAACAGTCAGGATAAACGTTATACAAAATCCTGAGGGAGCTGGAAGCATCCTTTCTGAAGCCATGGACGGCTGATGCACTTCACTGGCCGCACCAGTGTGGCGTACTGTACAACGGAAGCGCCTAGGAGAGCTCTGTTTCAGAGCCCGCCCGAGACCCGGCTTGCAGAGACGCTCTCCTGGCAACCTTCCTCCTCCACAGTTTTCAGTGTCTCAGACAAACCAATATGATAGACACCTGAAGAAATGTCCACAGTACCGAAGGTCCGCACCTTAAATGGTGGTACACCTGCCTAGGATGCTCCTGGTTTTGCATCTTCAAGAAACTAAGATGTAAATCATGTAGAAAGTGGTAATGCAAGCACGGCGTGGCAACCAGGATAGCGTGCGATACAAATGTCCTAGCAATGAAGCCTACTCCAATGGGCCCTCTGTTGTCGTGCTCAAAGGGTGAAGAGCTCACTGTGATCAATGCACTATGGGGGCAGTCGGGCCACCATTCAGGAATTGGCTGATTCAAAAAGAAATGGCCCAAGTAGGGGGTAGGGAATGTTCAACGACCAAAAGAATCAATGAAAACAAAGCATAATTTCATGTCGCGCATGTCCCACATGAAGCTCTGTCATGTTTTCAAGTTGTTTGAGTATGACAACTTGGTTAAGTCCTTTCTCCACCTACGGATGCTAATATGCAGGACAACAAACCCATCCAAGTGTTTCTTTCACAACGGCGCAACGGCTTCACTCTACTGCCGCAGAACTTTGGCGGATGGTTTTACGTCGACACAGCTTTCACTGTGAAATCGAAGGGGCTGAAACAGCGAAGGCTGAGGTAAAAGAACCTGTGATCCTTGTGGCGAAACGTTGGAGGTTTGGTGCACCTTCTGAGATGCACCTGAGTAGCTGCTGGACATTGCTGGACTATGACAACATAATCACAACCTCATTCCGAGAAATACTCGTAAATCATCATTGATGCAAATAATGCATGGAACGATTTCAAGAGTGGACCACTTCTAAACCTCTATATAATCAATCCTTCACTGTCAAGGCGACAGCGGCATCACCGGCACTGCACGGTTCGAAAAGAATCAAGCTGTCTCTCTGCTACCTGGCCCAACAATGCAACATGTTTTCATCTTCTACCCTCGGTTTGTGTTGTCAAGGACGTGGGACCAATTCAATTTGTGAAGAATTATGTAGCGAATTCCGAAAGAGCGATGGCTAAGCCATAGATGACCTTGTGGAGCATCACTTCATGCATCAATGTATGTCAATGCACTGACCACGGCTTTATATTAATGGCAAATCCAACTAGAAAATTTCTAGCATCAGTGTCAGTGACAAATACTGAATTGTGATGAGCAGGCAACAAAAAGATAAATCAATTCTTAAGATCCGTTGGATCTTCGGTGTAAACTTCTGAGTTTTGTCATGCTGTTGGGCACCGTTTGAACATGGTTGTATCCCCAGAGCCTGGCGGCGACTCAGGGTCCACCTTTCAAATACGTGCTACCTGCAGCGTAACATAGCGTAACATGGGCGAGTTTTATAACATGGGGATTTACTCTAAGCATGTTAGCATGTTTGTTTCCTAGAAATTGCCACCTATTGAACTACGTACATAACTACATGACTAGCACCTTTATCCTCCCTTTTTTCTCAAGGCCAAGCAGCCAGGCTGTCCAATATTGAAACATGGAATGACAGAATGCAGCAAAAAATAATGCAATATGGATACATCTCCAACCTAGAACCTCAAAGTTCAATGCAAATCATCTCTTGAAGTTGAAGTGTGAATATCATCACTGAAGTGAGACCCAGTCCCCTTTTGCCATTGAATTCAGATTTGACTTCGCCCGCAGCACCGGGCACCGGACGGCTATCCATAAGATGCTGGAAAGCTAGCGTGGCCTGAGTTGAATCGAAGACTGCCATGGGTAATTCCTTCTCACCCATGTTCGTTCAACATGCTTCGTGCTATCTGGCGATCTAGGACTGCCCTGAAGCCTGAGCGTTGCACGGACACTTCTTCCGATAAGTTCTTGTCCTCAGCCAGGAGGCTCCGAAAAAATGGGTAATCACCAAAGTCATCGGGGGGAACTTGTGATCATCATCATCGTCATCAGCACCATGATTGTAGCATTCTGGCTACTTGTATGATGATCCTTCTGCAGTTTACCGATTGCTAGATGTACTGCGAAACCCTTAAGGCATCAAACATAAGGCGTTGCTGTTGCATTCATCCTTCCCTGCATGGTGCCACCATCATTTCCCTGCAGCCATGGCACTGGGTGAAACCGACCTTTGTCCAAATTGCGCTGAACGTACAGGTGATTTTGTGGAGAAAACTGCAACATCATCTCACAATATCCGACCATTCACTTGTTGAGCACTTTATCTAGGACTGTGTGATCAGCCTTGAGAGCTAACGAGATTTACCCACACAATGCTACGGCTGTGGCATGGAGGAGTGTACACCTTGCAAACTGTATGTTGACGAGGCGTCAGGAATCAATCAAGAACTACGTAGTACTAGTATCAGGCGAAATGTGCAGCAGTACATCCAAGCCCTCACAAATGTTCCCTGACTATGAATCTCAAACACAACTCACAACATCGTCAAATTAAATCGCACATGATCCGAATGAACGGCTTTTTTTTGAGCTTCCCTACGCTGAAGATCCTTAAAGACCTTCTTGCGTTCCTGGCTGGCAGCACAACAGGCTTTGAAATTTCACATGCACGAAATAAATGCATCACAAACTGCGGGATGATTAAGTACATTTAAGTCTTTAAGTACTGGGCATTCCACTTTTGAGCTGTCAACATGGATCCAGCAATGGTCCTCTAAAGTGTGGTGCCGGGTCTTGGTCATCTCCTCTTCTAGCTGCGCCTGAAGCTGCACAAACATGCACATAACATGCACAAACTGTTTCGGTGTGGGTGCAGGAACCCTCAGTTTGAACTGGATTGCACGAAGCAAACACTTTTACAATTTTATTTGAAGGACTTTGGACTATGATGAATCCGATATTGCTGACCTCAAGTTGCCAATCATGAATCTAATTCTTGCAAATGCTCCGTCAAAAATCACCAGACAATCTGGACAAGAGTTTCGACCTTGTAACATTGAACAAATCCAACCAGCAAGGGCAAAGAACGGCTACAGGATTTGAGGTAAATTTGATCTACTCATATCTACGCATCCCAGCTTGTGATCTGCCAGGCCCAAAGCCCTCTCAGCCCTGCCAATCCAAGGCACTATCAGCTCTTGTGTCCTTCGAGCAGCTGTCTCTGACGGAACCTACATCAAGTCAGTTTGCAATGCAAAGGCCACATGGGAAGTTGTGGCTAAAATCTCAAAGACAGGCGGGTAGGTACAGTAGCACAAATGGACTTACCTTGTTTCATTGAGCGTATACTGCACTCCTGGGAATATCCCTTGCCCGGCTTTTACTTATGCATGGCTGAGATTCATTCCCACCTCGACAAGTGGCTTCACTTTGTTACCTCAGTGATTTTGCAAATCAACATCCCTCAACTTGAAGGAGGAAGGGAAATGGAGGAAACGTCAATTTGAAGCCACAACACCCAATACATTTCGACGTGAAAGTCCTCAAATACTGACAACATGTTGGAAGGCAACAGGATCTTCAAAGCAAATATGAATGGGTAGTTCTCAACGGTAGCAACGGTAGCTTGGACGTATGATTGAGCAATTGTGGAAAAGACACGTTTGAACAGTGCAAGGACACATCCTGATGTCACAAGGATATTAACCATAAACTGACATATCTCATATATTGATATGACATGATATTAATATGACTGCCAAAAGTTTAAAGGGCACTCGACAAATGGATCTCCACGATTGAGTACTTTCACATTTAGACTATCTAAATATAGGTAAGTCTCCAAATAACCAGTGGTCGAACCATCTCAAACATTAATTATGTTGGAATCATTTGGACATGTGTGAGAACCATTCAAATCATGGCAAGTATGAGCACCCCAGGATGAGACAAGGAAGTTACCACAAAGAAACTTACACTTAAATAGTCTCTAAATCACATGCAAACATCTTTCAAGATCTTTAAGTCCATTCAAAACCAAACCTCAACCGAGGCGCTGCCGAAGAAGCCTGTCCCCCAGTTCCAAGCTGAGGGCTTGCCACCTCAAAACGTACCATGAACTGAGTGACATAAAGCGCACATACACAGTAGATCCATGGACATGGATAAAAACAAATGCGAAAGCAAACAAGTTGACTTAAATAATAATAATAATAATAAATACGCCTTTAGGGCCTGTATCAGTGTAGGGAAGCATTTTCCCGGTACACATTCATCTAGAAGAAACAAGCTTGAATCTTAGAAAAATGCTTTCTGTATCCTGCGGCGCTATGCTATACACTATTTCAGTCTCAAACATGATTTTAATGCATGCCTTAATGTGTGTTATGGGCATTCTTACATGCAAGTACTACATCTTCTTATCACCCCTTGCTATGCACAGTCATAGCCAGTCATCAAAGAAGCATCGGTCATATAAATTCCTTTTTCCATGTCTTCCCAATTTTCCCATCCCTGAGTTCCATCCCTCACCTCGTCCCCTGGGTGCATGTTGTGCCCTGCAGGTGCATCCATCTGGACAAGGTGCTGGGCGGGGTGCCGGACGTCCAGGTGGCGCGTTGGGAGTAGCATCTGGTGGTGGTGGGCCCCGCGGCGCGCCCCGGGGCACTGGAGGCGGTTCGGTGTCTGAGACCGTGGGCTCTGGACGACCCTGGCGGCAAAGTTCAACTAGCAGCCGGCCACTTCTCCCACTCTTTTACTTTTCATTTTTAAGCTCCATTAGGGTAGCCACAACAGCCCAAGTTTTGGCTGCGAGTATCTGTCTTGCTTGGGGTGAACCGGGTGAACCACATCTTTATAGACTGTAGACCCAAGGCATCAAAAATTGAAGAACCTGTCCCTCTTCAGGACTCTAGGAGTGACCCGCCATGGTCGAAATTCCGATCCAAGACAAGCTGAACCTTTCATGAATAGCAAAGGACAATGTCTTAAATCTGCATTGAATGCCTTCTAGACTTCACCTTTGTGGTGACAAAAATAAATTCTCTAGGACCCAATCGTAATTCCCAGCGAAGGGATCCAAGATTCAAGTCTAGGTCTGCATGCAACCACTCTCCATGCCAATACACTGCAGATTAAATTCAAAATTAAAGCCTCCTAAAATGTCCCATCCTTCATGGAGACCAATAGAGACTGAAATTCACAGTTATCTCAACCCACTTGAATTTGAAATTCAACATAAATTCAAGATTCAAACCCATCTTGGTACTACCCATCACCTGGGTTTTCCGCTCCTCTGGCTTGCTCCAGTTGGGAAAGATGGGACATCGCCAAGGTCGCCAGGATGCAGCAGCCGAGAAGTCATCCTAGCCGCCACCATCACTGACAAACACGGATGACTGGGATAGGTCCCTTAAACAATTGACAAAATAATTCAATATATAATTCGTTATATATAATTCACATCTTCCAACCAAGATTGAAAGATGTCATCTTCATCTTCAAATCTTTTCAGAAATAGTGATTGAATTGACAGGTGTGTATCTTCTGGAACGAATAAGTACCTCTAGATGTATCTCCTGGCATTGACCGAACACCCAAATAGCCTCCGGTGGGACATGTGCATTGTGGGTGCCGTGCACCGGCACGCCACGTGGCACACGTGGTGGTACTGGGGCTACGTCTTGGCCAAAAGGATCAGCCTTCCGCTCGGCCTGCAGGGTATAGCTCCAACAATTAGCAGGTTGAAGAGGGAAAAAGCATCGAAGCATCATCGAAGCCCTAAGGCCCTTGTGCAATTGAATTGGTTGAAAACAACAAGCAATCATCATGGCATCAAGATGACTGAACTACACTATTAGGGATGGAATGGGAGAACTTTCACTCAAGAAATGCTACGGTCCAGTGTGGATTCGTTGAGCAGGCCATCTGTCCACAAGAGCGCTTCATGTTGGTGACACATCTGCAGGCATGCAGCTCCGCACTGGGAAGCATGAAAGGAACAGAGGAAGAAGTCAAGTACCAGCCTTTCATCACAACCCGCTTTCAGATAGATTTGTGGAGAAAATATTAAGAAGAGATTAAGAAGAGAACAAATGCCTAATGACAAACGCATGAAACACACACACACATATTATATACTTATTATTATATATATATACATACATACAGATAAGTACACCAATACATCTCATATAGTCCTCACTTGAACCAGTTGCACCTGGCGCCGGCGCCGTTCTTCGGCCAGCTCGCGTTTTCGCTGTTCCCAAAGGCGTTCATTCCACTCCGGTGGCATCGGCGGTGGTGCGGGTTGCCTCGGGAGAAGGGTCATCTAGAGTCGAAAGCTGCCTATTTCAAGCACTGGATGGATATAATTTGATGATGCCAAGGGTGAATGGCAATGTTGATTCTGAATGCGCACCTGCATCCTAAATAAATCTCATTGGCACCATGATGTATTGCACCAAATGGACATGAACGACCCTGAAAGATCTTCAAAGGGAATTGATGGAAACCGGCTGTCCCATAGTGCAAACTGTTTTTTTAGAATCAATGTGTTTAATGTTTGTTCATAACATGTTATAATTATGAAATGTGCACATGCGATTCATCACAACTCCACTGGCAACCAACCCCAAATCTGACATAAGCTCAGAACCCCGGGCGCTTACATCAAGCCCTTTAACCTCCCCAAAAGTGCCATATGAGATCGAACCTTGCGATTGGGGTTTCAAAATATGTACCAAACGAGAGAACGTCAAACACATTCCGGATGAAGTCAACACAGGACCATCCAAACCTGAACCCACTTTCTGACGATTTCTGTGGTTCCCCAACTCTTTGAAAGGTGAAGGATAAGAAGGAGTTGGAGGCCTCCATTGAAAGAAAACGAGGAAATTTCGAATATGATGGAAGCATCCAACACAATCTCCGTCAAAGAATCAAGGACCTTGAAAAGCAATGAAAAGCAGGGCTGAAAAAATGCCGATTTTATCGGTCAAAGTGTGGGTGAGGCAGCATATTAACACCCGCATGATGGTTGAACTCAATATCATATACACTGGTACATTGTCAACTGGATACACAATTCACTGGATTCTCATTGCAACATGTTTGTGTGACGAACTGTCATAGTTGTTTGAGCCGTACCAATTCAGTGCTTGGTTTATCTCCCTGAATCAGAGATTCGACTAAACTCGCTTACATTACCATGCTGAGAGACACTTGGCGAGCGGCAATTAACAAAACTTGTTCAGTGCCACAGGATTACAAAAAGGAAGTGTGGCTAGTTCGGCAACATAGTACCGCTTGAGTCACTGTATCTGCCACCTGATTGTGAAAAGAGAAGCAACAAAGCCTGATTTTCTTTGCCGATCCCAAACAGGGTTTATGACATTTTATCAGGGTGTACAAGCACAGCAAACCCCTCCCAAGATGGCCATGGCCGCCGAATTCTTCAAATCCGATCACTTGACTAGAAACGCAACTCCTCCCAATACCGTGATAAGCTGCAAAAATGAAAGCAGCCCTCAGCCCTCATGGTTATTCCATTCTTCCAACTACTTCATGTGCGCACTGATATGCACTGATTGCACCAGAACTCGCACCCTGCACCCTAATGAAGTCACCGCGCCTTTCTGCAACATCTTTGGCTGGCTCGCGATGGAGGTCCTCTCAGCAAAGGAGAGGGGAGAGGAGGATGAATGTCCATGCTGTGAATGTGAGCATTGAAAGCCTTTAGTCCTGCACAAAGCATCATCATCATCATCATCATCATCATCATCATCATCAACAGAACGAATGGATCAGGTTTCACGAAACAACTATCAAACACTATCGTACATTTCAAATGACAAACAAATACAAAAAATAAAAAGCAACTGGCCTGGCTCAAAAAATATGCAAATGTGTCATTATGATTTGATATGATTTTGAATATGTTTCTTATCCCCAAGTATTCCAGGCTCACTCGTCTGACATGGCGTGATGACGCCGGCACCTCTGCAAGAGTGGGATTGGCCGCCAGGGCTGCGGCCATCTGCGCCTGCATGGCTGCTATCGCCTTGGCCTCTCTGGCACGGCGGCGTTCCAGGACCTCGGGGTGTGCCAAGGTTGCTGGAGATGGTGGATGTATACCAAGGAAAGTTGTATCTTTGTGATTACTTTTGGAGGGAAGTCTGCTAAAATGCATCCTTGAATACCAAGTTTAATGCATAGAAATGTATCTTATTATCCAATGACTTCTGTTCTAGGTTTTTGCGGCTTTCGGTAGTGTGATCACCTGAAGTAAGGACAGAAAATGCCGAGGTGTTTGACTGTTTTTTTGGAATGCAGCATGTTATATAGTTGGTATGGAAACGACAACAATCAATCCTTGCATGTGCAGCGATTATGATAGAACATCATAGAACATGACGACATCCGGAATATCAAACCATTTGGAGCGTTGAAATTATTCACTTCTTTTTGTCAAGTTGTCAAAGGCAAGGTCCCCTGGCCACGCTCTCGAAAGGCGTTAGGTGCTCCTGAAAGCTCGGATAATTTCAATACTATGTTGATGATCGGCTCGCAAATACAATGGAATATTTGTCTTCACAAAACTATTGAAACACAGAAACAAAACAAAGAAATCCCAAGAAACATTGAAAAAACTTCGATCAGTTCAGGATAGTTCAGGTTCTTTTCATCAATAGCTGAATGGGAGGCGCCAATTCACAATTAAAAAGGTCGAATATGGTCGAATCATATCAAAAAGATTCAAAAAAAACACCACTTTAGGGACCTCTTGTGAACAGCGTTTCATCTCTGCATCTCCTCTGTCAAAGAGCTCTTGGAGTGTGCCCGGCGTAAATCGGGAGGGCCTGCCAGATGGTTCACAAGTAATTTCACAGAAAACATCATCCCGCATAAGTCAGGGTTTGGAGCGTGGAATTGCAAACAATAATGCATCTGCAAATTATATAAACACAACTTATTATATAGATACACAATCCTACATGTGTCATGTCTGTGGCAAAACCAAACGTCTGTATGTACACATCTGTTTAGAGTTCGCCACTTGCCACTCAGGCCCATAGCAATCGCACCTGTGGATTCTGCCTGTTGTGCTGATACAGCAGCAGCTGCTGCCTGTTGGACCAAGGAAGGCCTTGGTACCAAGCTGCAGTGCAAGTGTTCTACAATTACAGGAATTATGGAGATATAAATGGTTTAGATTCCTGTGCTAAAGAGGGTTTCTACATTCCGAACCGAGTGCACAGGATTCATTCCCGAAACTTCAATTGAGTTGATGGTGTAGTAATGGGTTGATCTTGCATGTCACATCTAAAGATATAAACAACTAGTGCATATACAGATACATAAACACAATCGATTATACACACATATCATGATATCATATGATATGACAGTATGCAGAACTGGATGCTCTTTTTGTTGTCAAAAATCACCTTTTGAGTAGATTTGGACGGGGGTCTTAACAGTGCGACCGGTAGGTACTGGATTCCACTTACAAACCGATTAGCCACAAAAACGGGTGACCCTCCAGCAGATCTGCACAGCTCTTTGGTTCAACGATCAGATCAACTTTGACAGCTACTTCCAGTACAAGATGTTTACCATCTTTACGACAAGCCATGCCCCAAAAACAAAACTACCAAAAAGACATGATAAAATAATGAATGAAGATGATGAAGATGATCACTTGATTCCACCATATTCCAACCTTCGACACTCAACTGGGTTGTATTGCAAATCCCCTAACCATCCATTGCCACATCTAGGTTCCCTGCCAATGCTCTGACTCAGGAGGCCCCACCTGTAATTGCAACCAGTAACCATCTGCATGACTGTATGCTCTTGTTGGCGTGGGAAATGTCAGCTTCAACAAACTGTCAAACAGGGGAGTGTCAAACTGAGAGGCACTTTCACCACCGCTGAGTTTGCCTCCCCCTTTTGGCGTCGCATGTAGCCATAGTTTGACACTGCTTCAGCCTGCCACGTTGGAACAAGTGGCAATTTGGCCGATGGGTAGTGGCACGCAGGGGTCTAACAGGGATTGAGCATTGACATCAGGGCGCCCTTTGTTTTTCCCTTCAACTTTCCAAGCCAAGGACTGACGCTTCTCTGTACATGAAGCAAGTTGCCAGTGTTAAGATGCTGGAAGTTCAGAGTCACAAAGTCACAAGCTGTGAGACCCAAGGCAGAAACATCCCCCAACCAATAGAATTCAACTCTCAGAAACGCTCCTGGCTGGGCGGTTGCAGGGGTTGTGTGCATGGCGCTTCATCGTGTCGTTTGGATAGGCCGAAAAAAACACAAAGCAAAACGAGAGTGGAAACAGAACATGGCCATCATGTCAGCCCCCATATTGGAGGCACTGATGCTCCATCACTGCTAGACAAATGTCAGTAGGTACAGTATCCAGTATCCATAAACTGATGGGGCCTGATAGGGGCCTTCATGTTGTCAATGGAAGCCGTCAAATGTAGCAAACTTGAGGCCGTCAAATGCATCAAATACAGTAGTCGTGTGCCGTATGTTTGCAGTTGTGGTTTTCTGCATGCAGTTAAGAGTGCGTAGCTTGAAACAACTTGAAGTCCTTCAGAATCAAACAACATCTCACACAAACATATAGACACGTAGATACATGATATCAAAGTTTTGCAAAATATGTCATTATTCATTAATATGTCATTAAAGGAAGTCTAGACACGCACTCACCCCATCCATTCCTAGTAGGCACCAGAAAAATATCAAACCCATACAGAAAAAATGACATGGAAAAGCAATGAAAACCCATTCAAACAATCATCACCGCATGTCCTGGTGGCCTATTCCATGCTGCAGTCTTGACAAAAGTCGATCCGGCAAATGTCGCAGCGCCAAAGCCCAGTGCCTCTCAGATTAAAGTGGCACGAATCAGCAAAGAATCCAATACCAGTTGCACATCCTGACCTTTCTGATAGGGCAAAGGGGCAAGCTGGGTACAATATCTAACAGTTGCAATGTCATCATGTCGGTTCAGGTAGGGTAGTTTTCGCCCCTCCCCATTGCAGTACATTGCATATCAATACTTGCATAATTCATGGATATTTTAGGCATTAATTTATGTGCACATACTGGATGGTAATCTACCACTGGGTAATCCCCAGCCATGTAACCCCAAACTTATGTAGCACGGCAGGGAGAAGGGCGAGGCAAAGTAGATAGAAAATAAATGACACTGGAGAATTGCAAATGGTACATGAAGATCATTAATCATTAAGCATGAAAAATAGTTCCTGCCATATTGTGCAGATGTTGATGCAAGATATCCTAAAAATATCCTTTTAGTGCAAATATTGGTGTGCAATGCACTGCCAAGGGGTGAGCCCTACCCTTACCATCATACAGTTCCTCAAGTCCACCACACCCTGGTGGCCTGGCGCGAAATGTCGTTCGCAGCCGTCACAGTTCCAGCCCTTTGTGTATTCCTAAGGGAAACAAACACTTAAAGGACATGCTTGTATCAAAGCCAATTCAAAAAAACAAATCATAAACACCAACCTTACTAGTCACAAGGGTACACTGATCATTGATCATGCACAATTTCACCATGTTTTAAGACCAAGGGTCTCGACCGAAGTTGCCCACCGTGCCTTGTGTGTAGCGCAACCTAAGGCAAATCACCATGGCTCACACTACTGCACGATGGCGAGCCTTGTTCATATTGATCCCTCAATTCAATTGATGCAAATTGCAGCCGTGAAACTGGCCAAGGTGACGGCATTGAACGGCCTTGTATACCTGCAACACCATGGTAGTCGTGTAGCGCTCAAGAGTTGATATACCAAATTTGAGTTCGAAATGCAAAAAGAATAATAAGTCGATTCCCGAAATTACAGAATTGCAAAGATATGAAATCTATACATCGATTATATCGACAGCTTGCTTCAAAGTTATAAACGTCATGGCAAATGAAACATGATGCTACCTGTATGCGCGAATGCCACTAGACAAAATGCAACATTCTACCCAAACATGTCCGTGAAGAGTTCGGTAACACTAGGAATTGAGACATAAACGCCAACGATGTACTCAATGATCTTCAATCTCACCCATTGATTAACACCATAGTAGCAACCGAGTTAATTAGTGGTGCAATGACGTGTTTTGTTGCAATAACATGTGATATCAAACTCTGTGGTGACACAGCTGCGGTCACAGCAGGGGAAAAGGCTTAGGTCCGACTTACTATGCCTGACTTTCACTGATGAGCAATTTTGGCGCTCACTTGTCTATATGATATGGCTATTAGCACGTTAATGCAGCTCCATTTGGCGCTTGTCGGCTTGTCCTCTTATCGTTCCCATTTCAGTGGCACCATGTGGTGCATGTCTCACCCTAATTTACAGTCAACACAGCAGGAGCCCAAAACCGTGCCGTCGGCCACCACAAAGCAACCCAGACACATTGCGATTGCGGCGAAAGAAGGCAAAGGCGCTGCCCTCCGAGGAACCCGCCATCCGCTCTTCGCGTGGTGTTGTCTCCACCTGTGAAGACGTGGGAAACCATCAATGACGTGGGAAACATGGCACCTGAAAATAACCCCCTGGAAAAGGAGATTCCTATTCAAAACCATCATTTTTGGGTGCTATGTTAGTTTCAGGGAGTGTAATCCATTGGATCATCTTTTCCAACCTTTCATACGACGGTTCTTCGGCACACCACCTTTGAGAGCACAAAGGAGACAGCGCAACCATCGCCCATGCCCAACTCACCTTGGAGATACCGGCATAATCCCTAAGTATCTAAAATTATCTAGATGGAATCAAACACCTTAGCCACTAATCAAACATGGATCAAAAAGTAAATGGCATCTACGGAACAGCTTCTTCCGCCCTGTAACGTTTCCTGGTGCAAACCAGTCCAAGCTGCTCAATGATCGAAAGTCCAAGTCTGGACCCAACAACTGGGAACCAAAGACCAAACCAACCTCATGGAAGTCAACGCCTCAGTTTGAGAGGCGTGACTCCTGGATTTTGAAAAAAAACTTCAACGAATAGGGTCCTGATTTTGATGTGACCGTGTCAAACGTTCTGATTTTGAAACCGTTGGATGCGACCCCAGGATATGGATCAATCGGATCAATCCTGCTGTCATGACAGGAAACTAAAGACCTCTGCCACAGTTCTGCGCAGGTGTACCAAATAAGATGACCTCACAACAAAGAAACCCGTAGCAAAAGGAATGCGGGGGACCTTGGTTTCCTATCAATGTCAAAAACATGGAAAAGAAGCAATTATAATACATTTATGATGTACTGCAGCAAATATAGAATTTAAGCAATCTATAAATTGCAAAAAAAAAATGCTATGGCTATGACACGTTATTCGTTTCTGCCATATCCTTCAGAAGAAAACATCAATTGATCGCTATGCGGTGCACTTAGTTGGAAACGAAACATAACCTTCAAAGAAATACAATCCATGAATAGGTATACTAGGTATTATGCATTATGCTATATTATCATATACTATTGAGATATCAGCCCAACCATCACCAGTATCTCTGGCAACTTTGGTGAACTGGGATGCTAGAATTACAGTTCCCTACCCTGGCGTTTCCAGAAAGGTTCACGTGTGCCCGTTAGAACACCCCTTGTGCTGTAAATCAAAAAGACTTGTTTTGTCAAAGCCCCTATGGCTGTTGAGCCAGAACCCAAACAAGGAAGGCATCCTCAACCAACGGCCTTAGAACATGAGAATCACGATGCATCAACCGTCAATACAATTGAACCAAGCATCTCTGACAATCCCGGCACCTCTCCTTAGGGATACATGAACTTCAAAGGGTGCGAATCTGACCTTTGGGCTTTAGCGTATCTTTTGGTCAATGTTAGTCACCTTTGGGGTGCTTTGATTCCTCTTTAAAGTCGGCGAAAGGTTTCGGATGGACAAGCAACAGCAGGCCCTTGGCTGGGGGTGAAGGGAATTCTACGCCGAAAGCACGGGAACTGAAAGTGTGGCAGCGGTGCAAATGGCTCCAGGCATCCCCAGCAAAGCTTTTTTTTTTTCTCCGTGCTTTTTTGAAGGACGAGCCTGAAGGGCTTGTCCGAAAAACCCAGAAAATCAAGAGATGGGCTTCTCCAAAAGACCCGGGTTCAGTACAAGCAATGGAGAACATGATGGAACTGACAGAACATTTTTTTTTGCAATTCAAGAAGCTGCGGCTCGTTTGGCTCTCTTACCCCTAACTAAGTCCCGCATTTCGAACCCCAAGGTCTTGCCGCATCTATGGCTCTTCCTTGAGAGAGAGGGGCCGGGAACCCCTAGATACAGGTGGATCAAGCGCATGAGCCTGCATGTCAGCAAACTATAATATACCCGGTTAACATATATTTACATCAGCTGTAAAGCTCTAGCTGGTAAGGTTTCATCACATCGGGATCTATCAACACCGATTCCTAGCGGTTCCTGTGACATTGCGCAAGTTGAAAATACTGCAATTTGCTGACCCCACAGCAAACGGAAGGCTGTGCCAAAGTGTTTGAGCACTTTTTTAAATTGCCTGTGCTACAATGACTCTAATGTAAGTCAACCAGATCCTTTTGCAATGGATCTGGATGGAATTTCAACAAACGTTGATCTTGTAGGTGAGCATCTTGCCCATTGCTCAACAGTTCGGAATGCTTCTCAGATTAAAACTTGCATTCTGCCTGCTGTCAAAGACCCAGTGAACTGGACTGCCTTGGCAAAGACGAGATTGGCTGAGTGGGGTCTCCTTGAGGTGCAACCCTCACAACCAATGGCCGTTTAATCCCCAAGAGCAAACCAACCAACCAATTCCTGGTGGATTGATTAGAATTCATCGCGAAAACCAACATTATCACATACAAAAAAACATTCCAGGGAATTCCGAAAACTAATGTGTCACAATGTTGCGCTACCTGATGCCACTCTAAATTGATATCAGCAAATACCCACGTCAACTGAACAAAATCATGTCGGAATGAACCCCAGCAGGATTTTGTGTTCTAAACATACTACTAGTACCGGCATATTTCTGTATATATTCATGAAGTGTGTATATACTAGATCGTATATGTTCCTACAGATTGGCAATAGTTTGAGGACCTGCCTTAAGATTACCTTGAAAAGGAAATGTCACCCAGTGGCATTCTTGGAAATGTGAGAGAAATGCTGAAGTCTGACACTGAAATCGGCGTCAAATCTGGCCAAATCCAGGGATACAAAACTCAATGGATTTAAAATTTAAAGGCTGCATGAGAAATCCACTTCAGTAATGAAGTGGATTGATGAATGGATTGAGGTTGACTGGCACACAGTTGGTTCCCCATCTGCTCCGAGGAACTTTCTGTCCAGTGTCGAAAGGTCGAGATTGCCTCGTCTCCAAGCCAGGCGTTTCACCAGGGTAGCGTATTGGGGTCTACAGTACACAGTATGCATTTCCGCATGTGTACATACAAATCCAAATAGACCCAAGCCATCATATCATCGATCCGTCTATCTATCTGTCCATCTATCGCAATATATATATATATAAACAATATATGCAAAAAACTGCTCATGAATGCAAAGGATATGTATATTATATATGTGTGTGTAAACATGTCAACATGCACACAATACACACATATATATATATTATATAGTGTGTAAATAATTTGAAAAACTGTAAACATATTTCTTACTATGAACATGAAAAACTAGGNATTGAATGAAGTGCATGACATCTCAAACAACAATGCCAGGTGAGGTTGGCTTCCCATTTGTAGTGTCTGTGTGAGTCCGGAGTCCCCTCATCAAGCTTGACTCAGCTCAACCCTGCAAAACCTTGCTACACTAGCAGCAAATATCAACTAACCATCTAGCACACCTTCAACATGGTGACTTGTAATTCACCAAAAATTGCCTGTCGCATCATACATTCTAGGAATTCTTGTCACCAGCTGGCCTCAACCGGATTCTTCAGTGTTTGCAGAATTGAAGGTTTAAATCTAATCCTCTCTTGCTAAGTCCATCGAAATGTGGCCAAATGTCAACTTTAGGGGTTTTGCACTTCAGGTCATCCCTGCCCACCACGCCATCTCCCCCATCTCATCCCCACTGCAACAACATCTGTTGGATGCCAGGCGCATAAGGGGCAACGGAGATGTCCAGAAAGAAACCACCGCTTCCTTGCAAACATTTCAAGAGGGTGAAGATGCCATTGATCTGGCCAGGGACTGCCATTGATCTAGAAAATTGATGAAAATTGGGCTACCTCAATACCTCCCTACTCAGGCCTTACTCTCTAGGCTCTGTGCAACTTAGCTGACCTTGGGTATGGCCTGCTTGGATCAAACTTTGATAATTCATAGGTAAAACCAGAATGCTCCCCTTCTCTTTATCTCAAGGTGTGCCGCTTGCGCGGTTGTCCCACCACACATTTGGCCAACATCCCTTTTCAGGTTGTCAGACCTCGAATCACACCTTTGAAACACATGTCAATGTGGCTTCAATCAACATCAATGGAAGGTGTCGCTTGCCCCTCCCACCCTACCAGCGTACCCCTATGGGAAAAGCATGGAAATCCCTATGTAAAACCTGTATAGTAGTATATTAATATCCTTCAATCATAGTGACTTAGTCAATAGATAGTCAACAGTACATCAACAAAAACATTATAATTGTACAGATACAGCTTGGGTCGGAATTGTAGAAATCCACTGAGACTATGCCTTCTTCCGGAGAGCTTGCATGTTGGGGCTAAGTAAAGGAGCAACTACACCTAGCCATGTGTAGCCGCATTAATTACTATATAAATTTCATTTCTCCCCTCTGACTCTGACTTTTTCATCTTCTCCTGGTGTCTCTTTCGCGGCTCAATCTTTGTGAGCTACGATGTCATGGCTTCGTCCAAGGATTCCTCACTACTATGGGCTTCCGCGGGGTCCGCGAGGTTAAAAACCCGAATCTCATCTACATAGCCAGGGCGCCACAACCAAAGAATCGCACATAGCAGGACCCATTCCAACAGCTCCTTTACCATCCGCATGGTTGGAACACTAATGAGTCGCAAAGCCCCACTGCAAATGGCAGGAACCATAACGAAATAGAGATAGCAAATGCGAAACTTCATGTAAGCCTGAAATTTGGCATACACAATGCCCACTTCCTGTGTGACATGGGAGTCCAAGAGCTGCCGCCCTAGAATGAACATGTTGAAATTGGTGGCAACGATGATTACCAACGAGCAAAGCGCGTTAACTGTAAATACTGTGAGCAAATAGCGTGTTGGACTGCAAGCATTGAAAACAGCACATAGGATCTCCATCCCTCGCAATAGCATGGACACTGACATGGCAACCACGACAAAGGTCCATTCAGAGTTCCGTAGTTTTGAGCGTGTAATCTTCCATCCCAAGCCTCAATGGGATGATTGATCTGATCAATTCTGGTTATGTTTTTTGAAGGTCATTTATATATACAGTACTATGTTTGGACCAATGTTTACTGTAATACTGACTCGATCAAATCATAATACAATTTCAACCGGCTTTGTTAAAGTATGAAATAAAAACTGGCACCATTTATTATGAACTGGAACACCCATAGCACAACTTTTTCCATTCTCTGAGCCCCAGCCTATTAGAAAGAAAAGACCCATGATGCAAGTGTCCTGTAGATGCTTTAACATCTGACACGAAGCAGCCCGCAGCACTGACTCTTCTCCAGTTGCATCTATCAACGACAAATCCATCACGAAAAATAGAAGTACCATGGCCTTGAGCAGGAAACACCTGGGTTTTGTATGGTTTTGTGTCCGAAAAAACATCTACAGGACATGATATGGGGATAGACTATGCAGTTCAGTATTTAAGGTTTGATTAAGGTTGGCCAAAGGTAACATATGTTTTTGTTGTACTAGTCATTACTAGTCCTCCACCTACCTTTACAGGCCCCCAAAAGAACTTGAATAACTCGAGCTGGAAGGCACACAAAGAAGACAACATGTAAACGGTTCCTCCAGTTTTTTCGAGCGAACACTCCCGCCAAGAGCATCAAAATCGACATCACGCATGCAACGAGGATGACTCTTGCAGAGCTCATGATCACCTGAGAACGGCCCAAAGGGTAGAGCAGTGGTACGATTTCATTGGC
>DF239532.1:0-27577 GCA_000507305.1 Breviolum minutum Mf 1.05b.01
GTAGCTCTGTCTGTTGTTGAGCTATCCCTGAATGTTTCCAGGTTAGTTGTTGTTGTGCTCCGCTACCATAGAAAAGTTGCAGCCTGTTGTAAACGCGCACTTTTTGTATGTTGAACTTGGAAGGCTCAAGTTGTTCTAAGGCTCAAGGCCTTGATCACAATGTTGAGGTAAAGACCGGTTGATTCTTAACAATATATATATATATATATATATACATACATATTTTGCATACATATATATAAATATACATTGTGTTTGTATGTATGTATAATATATACATATATATATATATATTATTCTTGATTCATGTACATTGGGTGTGCCCCCGTCCCAGTAGTAGTGACCACCAGGATCATTACATTGCGCGCAGAGAACCCCCCACATTGATGGGCGGGGGGAACCCCTGATATACGGCTATATTGTGAAGACGAGGGGCACTGCTTTTGCTTACTTTGTTTGTTTTGTTTGTTTGAAGTTACTGGCGTTTTTTTTCTACAATTTGCCAGGGGGTCTGGTCCGTACGCATTTGATGCCTTGATATTCGACTAATATGTTTCAAATTTCAAATGTGGTCCTATATACTTGTTTTGACCCTCTTCTTCTATACTCCAAACGTTTTTCCCTGGATTTGCTAGGAGACCTGCTGAACTGGGATGCGCCAGGCCGTTCCAAGGAGTTCGCAGTAGTGATGGGAATCTCATCCAATATTTGAATCATTCAAAAAAAAACAAATGCAGTGGTGGGATACTGCCCGGTACTGCTCGTACAATGAAGCGAATCTAGAAAAAATATCACATGTATGATTGAGATACTCCACCCTGCAAGCACATGCAGTATCGAAGTGGAGAACAAGATGCATATTTCAGGTTCTCCTTTGAGGAGTTATCACCGTTTGGTTTCAGTCATTCACGCCGGTACTCTCATTGTTTTCAGGATAAGCTAGGTCATGTCGGACCCGATTGATACAGCCGAGTGTTGTCCTCGGCTTTACAGCAAATCTTGTTAGCCATACGGCCATATGATTTGATGAGTTCAGGTGCGCAAGCTGCGCCAGCCGCCGGTTGCTGCAGAACAAGGCCGCTGCTTAGAAGGAGCCTTTGCATTTTCAATTCCGATAGTCATTAGTCATTCAGACTTGGCAATTTTGTTCATGCACAATGTGATAGCATATGTAAGAGAAGCTAAACTTGCTTTTGGGTAGACCTCTTCGCACGTCTGGTCGAGCTTGGCCACGTAAGGAACTGTTGGCCAGGGGTATGGTAATGCGTGCAATAGAATCATTGCGGTTGCAGATACAGAGGGAGGTGCAAGACCTTCATCTCTCTCTCACACGCACCAGCAAACCAAAAGAAAGTGCTGACTTGATGACTTGGGCTTGTTCTGGGATATTCAAGGACTCTCCACACCAGGGCAAGGCCTTCTGACTCCTTGATATCCCTCAAGTGCCTGCAGTGAAGTGACCTCATTTGCTTACAAAGGATTTCCGTGTCTTCGAATCGCACGTCTGGTCGAGCTTGGCCACAGAAGACTCTGTTGGTCAGGGGTATGGTTATGCGTGCAAGACGGTGGAAGGCTCATTGCAGATACAGAAGAGGGCAAAAGGTATTGCCTCTTTCTCACAGAATCGAGCAAACATCGGACACAGTCATCAATTCTTCAGATTTGGCATGCTTAATAGCATCAGGCTTTGAAAGCTGCGAAGCAGAATGCATACTGCACATTGTCACACACTTTGTCATGTTCAAAATTGCTAGTGCTTCGTGTGCTTTGTATGCATTACTTGGTCCTTGACAACTCTGGAGGCATCCTCATGAGCTAAAGCTACGCTGTCAAGGAACTCAGCTCACTACTGAATCTCAAAGGCATCGTTGCTTTTTGTAACATTAGTGGACAACAGTTCAAGCGTTTTTGATTCCACGTATATAGTCCGTGCAATACAGCCAGTCTGTTTGGTAGAACCGAAGGCTCTTCACTGGCAGGAGGGTGTGCCTGCCATCTAGGAGTATCTGACACTGGGAAGAGGAACATAACATGTAAAGGTGCTTTCTCCTCGGCAGCTTGGCGAATGTTCGACAATGCCCAGCTGCTTTCTGGCCCAAGTCAAAATCCCATTGTCCTAAAACTGAATCGTGGCGCGGACGCCAAGAGTTTGAGGGGAAGCGCCGTGGACTCATTGCGGTGCGTGAATGCCAAAAGAGAACCTTCAATCTGCTTGAGATTTTCAGTGTAAACTCTTGCTTGATCCCTATCTATGAGAGGGCAAGGCCAGAATGAGATGCTCGATGTGAATACGAGAACTAGTTGACAGGTCCATGTTTGTAGGTTCCCCCATCCTTAATGATTGGGTCTCCTACCGCACTGTGTGTTCAGGTTTCTTTCCCTCCTGCAACAAGCAGTGGAAGAATCAACCAATCATCCTAAACCAAAGGGTAGTTGTAGTGTTTTGGTGTCTAAAATCTAAAAATTCGAAATGCGAAGCAGTTTTCCGTTTTTTGTGTTACACCCAATCGGATAGGGCAATGTAACCCTCACATACCACGAACTGGAGTGCTTTCAAACCATGGATTTCTAGCTTCGAACGATCGCCCCCCCAAGAGCTGAGCTGTTGCTGTCTTAGGTCAGACTCCAAGGCTGCATGGTTATAAGGTGCGCCGAGCTGAGACGAACTGTTGGATGCAATTGCACGTTGATGGTTTTAATCAAAAATGTCTCTCCATCAAGAGTCTCAAGCATGCAAAATGGTCACGGATACTGTGCGACACTCATCAAAGGTGGCATTTCATGACAGGCAAGGTCTTGATAATTCTTGCGAGATTGAGTCTGCCAAGACATGGCTTTGTTCGCACTTTCACCTACTGTACTCTTTCCATTCCTTTCTCGGAGTGTGGCAACAGCAAAGCAGGATGATTGTAGTTGTATATGTCTTCGGGTGCTCGCATCCAAGATCTGGTGTTGGTCAGTCTCCATTGCCCTTTCCATGCAAAATGAAAAGGACCTGAGATTCGCAAAGTGTGTTTCACAGGAACGTTCGGCAAGACAATGGCCGCGCCCTGCTGGAGATGCTTGATCATTTACGAAAAGGATCGCGGAGTGCTGAGGTCACTGCGTCTTGCTTGAACAAGGTACACGTTGTACAACAGGCTCCGGGTTCGATACCTGCTTTAAGGATTTGCAAGGTGAGCGAAACCTGTGTAATGTCATTCATGTGCCAATGAAGTCCAAACACATTGACCCAACAATTGAATACAATTGATGCCGGAACAAACATGACATAGGCACTTCCCCAGGCAGGTTCACAGAGTTTTGATTTGCACAGCAACGTGCAAAGGTCCGCATTCTAGCAGCAGCTGACCATGATGGCATTTGCGCTGCCAAGATGCTCGCGACGATTCTGAACAGGACATTTGTGACTCGGGCATCGCTTTTGCTTTTTATGCAGAATTGCAGGTATCCTTCAGCATACCACTTGACTGCTGCTCACTTGGACAAATAGAAACATGAAACATCCGGTACCCTAAATCATCAAAAACCAAGTGAGGGGTTAAATTGGCTAGCCAACAGCCAATAGCCAATGGCCAAAATATGCCACACTCCTTTCAAGATAATAATTGGCTAGACAGGGATCCTTCACTTTTTGTGCTATCATCGCGCGGAGGCGCAATACTTGAAAATTTCATGGTTGCATAAGCAGATTTCCGTATGTTCATGGTCCCTGCCTGGTAGAAAAGAATCCTTGCACAACCACTGACGCTCCAAAAATGATGTGAGATGCTGTAAGTTTCACAGTTTTCTCTGGGGCCTGCAGCTTTGCGATGCTGTGTTTGTTGCATCCTGCTCCGGTTCTCAAAGCCTGGCACAATGGAGAAAGACTTATGCACATATCCCTACAGGACATTACAGGACTAGATGTCCACAATTGCAACTAGAGCCTTGCAACATCTCAAACCAGTCCGTAGTGCTCTGCAGAACTCTTGCTCATTCAGGCCTTTGAAGTTTTTGTGGCGGGTATTTGTCAAGACCGCTTGCAATCACTTGTGAATGGAAGCAAGCATCCACGGTAGTACTTCGTTATACAAATATACGTTGTCAATAAATAGACAATGTACAAACATCTATGTAAGCAAGCTTGGCCGCCTGCCTCCGTGGCTTTGGCAGCCCAGGTGAAATTTGGGGTTTGGCCAGTGATGGGAAATGCTGACATCAAGGACCAGTTTGAAAAGCTCAAGGAGGATTCTGAGGCCCTCCAGTCACTCAATGAAGCACAGCATCCTGAATACAAACACGACAAACATGTCCTTTGATCTGTCAGCCACCCTCACTTTGACTGAAGGTGCAGTCCATGGTACTGTTGAATTGCGGGGCCAGCATAGACCTTCAGAAGCACCTGGAGGAGGCCAGTCGGAGAAAGATAAGGGACACGTGCAAAAAGGTGAACACCTTGGTTCAGCCATTGTGTGTCGGGGTGTGCAGAAGTGTGAGACTTACTGTTGCATCAATATTGGGATTGGTTCTGGGTTCGTGGGTGAGTGAGCAGACACCCTGGCCTCTCAACGCATCGTGAAAATACATCATGAGCATGAATGTCATGGGAATACAGGAAACTTACTTTTGACTCTCTCATTCCTGCCTTTGGTCATTCCACATTTTGACCTGTTCTTTGGATCGGCGCATCAGGTGGGAGACCACGTGAAGTGCTTCGTGATTGATGCACATCGACCTGTCCTGTTCACTGGTTTGCAAGAGATATGCAGGGACGGACAGGAACAGACCCAGAAGCTGGCCATTTGCGGCACTCGTTCTAGCACTTGGAACCAGACAACAGAGTTTGCTCAGTTTGCTCCCAATGCATCAGAAAGTGAAATCAAGAAGAGAATGCGAAGCAGCAGAGAACTTCTGAGCAATTTTGTTTGTTTCTGTTTTATGCTTTGCTTCAGAGGCTAGAGAACCTTTCAAAGCACAATCAGAGAGTTGTAGTTCTCGACGATGATCCCATTGCAGAAGCTCGAGGAGATTTGTGTTTCACATAGAATGCGAGAGTGTTTAATGCTGTGCTCTTCTCTACCAGCAAGTAAAGATTTCACTTTCTGACCTCAAGTTTAAGTTAAACTCTTCCAAGGTGAGTATTCTTTGCGCTGTATACTTGAGTGTTTGTCATTAATTCACTTGATAGGTATGTGGCATGCCATGACCCTGCGAACCCAACACTTTCAATACTACAAGTGCATGTGTGAATGATCTAGGAAGCACTTGCAAAGTCTAGTTCACTGTTTGCGCCCCACGGAGTCGCAACTTTGTGCAGGAGAGCGCGCTCCTGTTGAAGAGTTTGATGAAAGTGATGCAAGCCACACGTCATAAATTCGTGGTTGAACAGCCTTATTTTTTCCATTTTCAGAATATTATTTTAAATAGCTACCAGATATCCGCTATGTGGCAGGGTTTGCTGGTGGCCATCAACCATGGAAGATTCATGCAAGACGGCAATTGTCTTGGGGGCTTCTGATCTTGTCTTTCATGAATGAAGTATGTGATGTGTGTAGATTGATTCATATCGAACGCTCATACAAGGGGGGCCAAGGAGGCCAAGGGAACTTTGTGGTCAACAAAGGAAGACGAGGTATTTAGTTCAAGCAGTGCAGGAGAAGCGCATTGATGAGTGGATGAAGGTTTCAGAGAGGACAGTCTACTAGCATGAAGAAGTCCTGATGCTTGTGAATGAAACTAGCAATTGATACCGTAGTACTTTTTCTAATCATGTTACATGTTAGAGGTCTTCCAACTTGAGGGTTGTAGAGCAAGCAAATGTCTCAGATTCACCTTGTCATGTTATGATTTGATTCCCAAGCTGACACAGAGAGATAGCCCGCAATCTAGATGCAGAAAGCACACCGACTAAGGCAATTCTGAAGATGACAAGGAAAATGAAGATGATCCCAATGAGAGTGAGCTTGTCAAGTACCAGAAACGCCGGCTGGACAGACAGGCAAGATGAGGGCAGCACCAAAGCTCGTCACATGACGATCTTTGCAATTGGATAATTAATAAAATTGTTAACATGTTCTTTACAGGCAGGATGAGACGATAGATGCATAAGAAATTTATGGGATTTTGCAGTCTTTTCCGATATCTTAGAAACCTCCAATCAGATTCTCTTCTGGCAGTTGACTCTCACGGAGACGATGAAACCTGGATTAAGCCTGCCAGCCAGCGTGACCGCATTGCACTCACACATGTTCCGTTATTAAGGATGCTTGGGGTCATGGCGTCAGTCTTACTGGCGCCGCTACTGGCCGCCATCGGAACAATGTAGTTTGCAGCTTTCTGGTAAAGCATGTATCCAATGCACTTCAGAGGTTGTTTCATTCAGTTGAACTCCGAGATGCATTTTGGCAGATTTAGAATAGTGATCCAGACGATCCAGACCTGCAACGAAATGCAGGCGAGGCTTCGTCGGAAGCGCCGGCGCCTCCGAGAGCAACTTGGCAGCGATAAAACCGAGAAATGTCAAGTTTCTCCAGAAACATCAAGAAAGGAAGAGATCAACGATAAAGCTTGCCGCAGCTCCCATGCCAGAGTGCCGATACGGGGTCATTGACAGTGCTGCAATCTCTCAGAATCTATGTTTGCTGTGGGTACTTTGAACTTTGAGGCATTTTCTCACTTCCTACCATGCAATGCCGTGACTAGACTGCAGCTTGTGGGAATGGATTGCTGTCCTTGGTTAGATGCTTCAACAATACTTTCTTGAGTGGCGTCGAGTTAGATTCTTTGCAAAGGAATTTTCGGCTTGTGGATTTGCTAAGGAGTACGAATCAATCATGCTAGGGAAGCGTTCATTCCGCACAGGGCGCTAGCCCAAATTACATAATCACAATGTCAAGTCTAGTCTGAAAAACCCTGGGTTTATCGAAGCACACGAATAGGATTATTCGATGTGACATAGCACTTTTTTCATTGTGTAGCGCACGCAATGATGTTTAATTGGAGGCAAAATTTCAGCACAAATGTCTGGCAGGGTGGCTATGTCTGTCTTTCAGATGGCGCGACAAGCAGCACCACCTTCGCCAGACACTTGCTGCAGAAATTTCAAGACTTCATTTGAACTTGAAAATTACTAGTCATTCAAGTGTTGGGGGGACAGATCCCTCTTTGCATCCTTTCTCCATCTTTTGCCTGTTTGGGGGGTGCTGATTTTTTTTTTTGAGTTTGCTGCATTTGAGCCCACCGCAACTCCTACTCTTGCTGAGAGACCCCAACACTTCATCCATATAGGTCTGCAAGTCAAACGCCACCTCCTGTCACAGCTCAACCCAGAAGGGAGTGTGGCAGACGCTGACCTTGATGGGACTTGTTTTTGATAGACTCTAAAAAAGAACTCTTGCAGCTTGCCAATGTCCTAGAAATAAGGACTTCCTCTGGCTGGCAGCAGTTGCCTTGTTGGGCTACATGGACGTTGGTCTCATGAGCGAACACCAGTGCCTTATTTGCGCCCAATGTAAGGGAGAAGCCCGACAAAGTTTTGCAAACAGAAGCCGTTTGCATGCCTAAGATTTTGCAATCGACAAAGGTATATTACATATATACACAGTATAGGTACCCCAAGCACAAGCAATCCATTAAATGAAAGGGACTCCTTCGTAATCCTCTTCGACATGATTTTGGGGCTTTTTGGCAGGGACATGCTGCAGTGACTCGAAGTGATAGAGAAGCAGTTGCAGGACTGAAGGTATGAAGGTAGGGGCCCTTCGGTAGGTGAAATCTGCTCAGAGGCTCTTGACCTCAGCTGAGTTTGAGGGCTCCCCAGAGCTCCCCTGGTTCAAAAATTCAGAGAACCATCACACTTTGGCAAGGTATAGTCGATTGGCATGGGAAGAGCTCAAAGAGGCCTGTGCAAAGATCAGTTTATTCTCGTCGAAACGGGCCAATTATTGATTGTTGAAACAAGCCGAAGCGTGTTACAGCTCACTTTCGTTTTTGACTTGTTTGACAGAGCAGTTCCTTCTTTTCTGCAGACAGTTCTTGCCTCTCATGCAACCTTGGTGGAAAACATCAGCTTACCCAATATGTGCATAATGCAAATATGTATATATATATATACATACATAATATACATACATTATATCTTTTCAATAGGATACTCCTCATGCCACAGGGTTTCCTTGCCTTGGGTGCCGTTTCGTGGACAGAGCAAGAAGCAATTGTTGCGTGATGAGTTTTCGCTAACTCATTTGGTGACGAGGCTTTGGACAGTGCCAACAGCGGGCTCGGTTCCACGGGACCAACTCAGACAGGTCTGTTGGCAACATTGGATCCAATGGTTTCCTGCGTTTTCGGTGTCATTGCTGTTGAATGCGGAAACATCTGCAAGCGATATTCGTGTAGCCTTAAAAAATGTTTGACAGAAAAATAGATCCGGATGGACAAAGATTCTTCAAATTTCCTCAAGCCTCGAAGAACTTGTGAAGGCGCTCTTTTCTTGCACCAATAACCATATCTTGAAAAACCAAAGGGAGTTTATCTGAATTGCCAACGTCCTACCGAGTGATATGTCCTTAGCAAGAATTGCGTTGCCAATTGTTGCTGCCGATTTACTTGGTGGTCAAGTTAAAAAGACTTCAAAAGCTTCAAATGTCCGCTCACATACAGATATTGTACCGCCTTCTTTTTGCTAAGAGACACTCACACACACTTATTACAGACAGCATACTAGCTACTAGCGTAAAGTTTCGACCCTCTTGCTCGGACAACTTCGAAATGTTTACTGCAATTTTGTATTGCTTGGAGGCCCATGACCAGGGTTTGTTGAAATCTTGACCATGGATTTCTTTTTGGCCACGTCGACGCGTCGATGCTTGTTTTTGTGGTGAGCCCATTTTGGCTTGTTTTTCTTAAACTGAAGGTGATGACTCAGATGAGGAGCGACAACCTGCTGCGCCAGTGAGAAGTGCGGAAAAGGGACGGCTTCGATTTGAAAGTGATCTCAGGTGCGGGTGCAATGGACGGAAGATGTGGGGCAATTGGGGCTTAAAGTTTGCCTATGACTCTATGACTATGCGTATACTTAAATGACAGTTACAGTAGTAGAACAGGTGAGCATGAAAAAGACCCTAGTTGCTTAGGGTATACAGGGGATTATGGGATTATAAAAAACCATTATAAGGATACCTATTAAACAACCAGTATAATGGAAAGTAAGAGGGTTGTTTTCGTGGCTCAGGTCGCTTGAAGAACCTCCCACCTGTTTTGTCTTGTAACTTTGTATCACAACATGGCTCCAACAGTTTCACTGCTTGAAATCCCTTTGCTGCTTGAAGCCCTCCTACAGGTAGATACCAGTCGTAGATATGTTTGCGAGTTTTGCGGGAGACTTGCTCACATCAAATCCAACCTTGCCAGGTTGACTCTCTACAAGCATTGGAGTCTAGAAGAATCAATGATGCACAGTACCTTGTTGCACCAGTTGCCGGTCCATCTTTTGTCCTTTGCAAGATTTCAGAGATGGAGCTCCCGTGCGATGCTTTGAACACATTTTACCTTCAGTGAGTAATTAACTACAAGACATGTAATCAATCCAAACGCGTGTTTTTAGTTATTCGAGAACGCATATTCATCTTATTTAATTACTCATCCTTGGAGTGTTTGCCTGCTGGGGTTGGCTGCATCAAAGGTGCTTATGTCTATGGTACTTTTGAGCTTCATCGGGATGTTGGCGTGAGAACCCTGAAGTGCTTCTTCGCCACCTCTGGTCTCGTGCCCAGCACCTTGGTCACAGCAGAGGTTTTCTTCTTGGACATGAGGGATTTGCAAATTTGATGTGCATTATTTTGCTGAACTGACTAGAAGGCAGTCCCCAAAAAACATTGCTTGACATTACACCCAGGTGACTACACCCAGGTGTTCCGGCACATGTCAGCACCAGTACGCACGTCCCTTCGAAAGCTCTTCGCGGAGCATGGCAAGGCAGCAAAAACAACATCATGTATTGACATGGAAAACTTACAACTTAGAAGTATTCCACAATCAGAACCGCTTCTCCCACAGTTGAATGAAGAGCAGAAACTTTCAATCACAGGATTGTCCCTGAAATATGCCTGCACGATACTGTGCATAGTGTATGCATATATGGCCTATCTATATGGATATTCTCATATGCACATGTTTCACAGTACGTAATCGCTTCTGTCTCTGGCAAAAATCGGTGATCTTGAATCACCTGCTCCTCCGGAGATAGACACAGACACTCCCCGGCGACACTGGAAAAGCCACAAGGGCAAAGTAAACATCTGTGAGGTTCATAAGGTGATATGACTTTAGTCAGGTTTAGGTTGGGCCGCCGGGCCCTAGACTTTTTCATTCTCTGGGCCTTCTTCGGACAAGCAAGTGGTACCTCTGTCTCCTTCCAATGCAGTAGGAATGTAACACCTCTCTACGACTTTTCGGACACAGTAGGTACCTCTATGCCTTCTTCGGACATTGTAGGCTGGAACCATTTGATTTCTTCGTTGATTTTGCTGCTTTGACTTTTGCTTGTCTGATTGCCACTTCAATTCTGCTTCCTACTCTTCCTCCTTCCCATTTCCTACTCTGTTCTTCCTACTTCTAGGCTTCTTCCTACTTCTTCCACACAGGAACCGTGTGTCAGCACGTGCGTTTACAGCTCTTGTCACTGGCCTCTGACCAATCAGCAATGACAAGAGGATTGGCCCCCCTGCTTTTGCTTCTTTTTTTTTTCATGGTTCATGTTCTCGCGTCTCCGTACCCAGACATGTGACAGTTTGCGGTGATACTGTTTCCACGCACACGAGATTGAAATGTGGCCTTTGTAGCCACCCTCACACTTCCCCATTCCTCATGTTTGCTTGCAAGTGCACAGTGGGCAAGCTGCCCTGCATGACACCGTAGGGAGTGGTGAGCACGTGAGCCATAGTAAGTGATCAACAAACGCTCTAAAATAGAAGACGCTGCATGCTTCGGTGTCTCGAACATAGGAAGTTTAGGACGTTTGACGCAAACACACAAAAACAGAAAAAATGCAAACGGACGATTTGAACAATGCCACAGTCATTTCCCACTTTCATACATTGGAATGCAAATGAAGAAATACAGTAGGGCCTGCTGCTGAAAACTTGCTGGTCCAGCATAGAGGCCCTTAAATGGAGACTTGCAGGGATTTCTCAGGCAATCTCTGAATCGCTGTCCAGGCCTATGGCTTTACTGAAAATCGCATCTTCTTGGATCAGTTTGTCCAGGCTGGGAACTGAAGTCTTTTTGCTCGGTTTGGACTTGATTGCTTGCCGGGAGGTATAAGCACACACTGTCTTACTTCTCTCCTCCACGTAGAAGAGCATTTCTTGTTGGTTTGGTTGCATGCTGCATTATTAATTCCATCACTCAGAACTTAGAACAGCCATTTCCAGGACTTGAATGTTGTGCAGCTCGAGAATTTGAATCAGCTACAAGTATCGAGCTCCGATGTGGCAACCTGACTGACCCTTGATAGGTTTTGCAGAGCTAAGGGCCCAACCATTCATCTTTTTCAAAAAATTGAGCAAGCCACCTCCAGTCAGAGGTCACATGAAGAGTGAGGGAAAGTGTTTGCATCAGGTAGTCACCATGCCTGGACGAATAATTTGTGCAGATGCACCCTTCACTGGACAAATCGGAGCAAAAACATACAGCTGCTAAAGAGAAAACCTCGAGCATCTTAGGTTCACATCATCATTTCAATGCTCTGTGGTTCCACTCCTGCGCTTGAAGCTGCCTCTATGGCCGAACAAAAGGACAGCTTTCTGTGCTGGGTGTTCTCAGGAACCCTTCTGATATTGTAATATATTATGGGTAACATAGTAGGTAATATAGGTGATATAGGTAATTCAGGTAAAGAGGTAATGTAGGTAGAAATATAGGTAATATCATATCTGCATTATAGGCAATATACAGAATATACACTATATTATTATACAGTCTATATATATATATACACCGGACCCATATATGCATGTATATACACCATATACTGTATTGTCGCATGTATTGCATGTATTGTATATATTGCATATATTGCACACATTGCATATACAGCATATATATATATAGCACACATAGCATACATTGCATATATTGCACATATTGCTTATGTTACCCATATTATATACCTGTATTACCCATATTACCTATAGTACATATATTACCTACGTTGCTTGTATTGCCTCTATTAGCTAGAGACTTTTTCTAAAAGTTTTCCATACATCACGTTCTCTCTGTGTGTGGAAGGGCGAATGACAGGAGTACGTGGCTTCCATTCGACTGCACTTGCCAGGACCACTCTGCCGTTAATCGCTTGGAGAAGGAAGCGATGTGGGACAATTTCTACCGTGCATATGACGCAGTGAGCAAGCCCAGATATCCGTGCAGACAACTGAGAGTGCTGCAGTGATCCCTAAAATAGTAAAGCTGCAGACATTTGAGAGCCCTCAAGCATCTCCAAGTTGCTTTGGAGTTTAAACTACACTGGTGGGGTTCAAAGGACATGAATTCAGTTAGAAAGAAGCCTCTTGAGGGTGTGTAGACCTATTTTCAATTTGAATAGGAGGTGAGTGAGAAATAGACACATACTAAAAGAAACAGCTTGTGTTCTGTTTCTCTTGAAGCACCAGGACCACCAGCTTTTCCATGCGTCTTGAAATTACACTCCCCGATGGAGCGTCCTGATTTGCAAATATAGATAGCTTTCTGTCTGCAGGTTGAACAAGCGCCGCTCGTCATTTGTTTCCTTCATAGTGGTTGAAGTTGACACCAGTTCTTATGTATGCCATGTCCTCCTCCTCCACCACCACCACCACCACCAGCATCATCATCATCATCATCATCATCATCATCATCATCATCATCATCATCATCATCATCATCATCATCATCATCATCATCATCATCATCATCATCATCATCATCATCAACATCAAGACAAGGCCTTGTCTCTGCTCCCATGAAGCCTCAATGATTGACACATCACCAACATCACGTGCCTGTTGTCTCCTTGCCAAGTTAAGTCCATTCCATCCAACAAATGCTTTGGACTTCTAATCCTTGGCTCGTGACTGCCGGATCCATGAAACTGCACCACAGGTGATGTGCGACAATCCTTCGCTGTTGCGCCAGGGAATTGTAGAAGCTGTGGACATGGCCAAGGCCGGTCATGGAAGAGCTTTGTGAGAAGGCAACTGAAGCCCATCGGAGGCTAATAGGGTAGCAGGTTTTTTGCAACCGGAACAATACATCTAGGCAAGTAGTGCCTGAGCTGTGATTCTACTATGAACAGACACAAAAGAATTATTTCCAAAAACCTGGTTTACACTGTTACACAGATAAGCTCCATGTTTGCAGTTCACAAAATCTTTTGCTTGAAGTCAGGCAGTGCAGACCTTGGCACGTCAGATCCGTGACACCAAAGCCATGAAGGCCATGGGCTCTGTGAATTGATGACACTCTCAACGGACAGAAAGACATTTAGAGGCCAAACATGTTGCAAGTGTCGGAGGTGTCGCCAGGAATACATTGATGCAAAAGGATGCAAAAAAGGGAGCCCAAACAGCAAACAACCAGGGCACACCCAAGACTGGGACCAGAATGATAACGAAGACACCATGCCAGTAAGATGAAAAGAAACGTAGTCGATGATATGTGATGATATGACATTGGTTGTGGCCAATCAGGCCACAGTTCAAGCTGAAACTGTCTAAAATGAAACTGCAGACTTGCAACTTTTTTGATGAGCCAAGTGCATTTACTCGTTGAAGCGAATCTGACGAAGTAGCCTCTTTGAAACTCTCGAAAGCTGCATCATGGAATCATCCAAGGAGAACGTTTGTTCCTTGTGTTCCTTTTGTTCAGGCAACTAAGCGCTTCAGATGGTGCAAGATCGACCAGCCGCCAATCATTTTCCGGCATCCTTTGGCTGTGAGAAAGCTGGTGCGAAGCCAAGCTTTCTGGCTGGGGAAGAACCAGGAGATCGGAAGCTAACCACCCATTGGCATCCCATTGGCTATTTTTTGTCCTACATGTGAGTTCACAGACACTGTGACATGGTGACCCTATGCCTCAACATCTCCCAGGGCTTGCATGTTGTAGGCTTCCACCCCATTTCAAAGTTAACTTTGTATGTTTTCAGATCAGACGGCTTTCTAGGCCATGTGGCTCTCACAGACGCTCTATTCTTTCAAAGCTCAGCAAGGGTCAGAGCTGGAACGGCCATTGTTGGTTGTGGTACGCGATGTCATCCGTGAACCTTGGCTTGATCACCAGTAAACAGAACATCTTGACTTCAGATGAAAGAAGAACTGCTCAAATTCGACATGCACCCATGTGCAAAGCAGTTGGTGAAAGTGAGCTTTTGTTTTATATTTGTGTTTACAGCTGTGTGTTTCTTCCCATCATTTTGCAGGTCCTTTGCCGTCCCTCAGCCCTGATGCACATATATGTATGTAATATGTGTACATCATAGATATAACATATATACATATATATATATAATATACACATACAATGACGAATCTTCCATGCTGTAGCCTAGAGTCTGTCTTTTCTTTTGGCTTGTTGGCTGGTCCTGTCATCACATTTTGATGCAGACCAGAGCCAGCAGATTTGCTGATCACTGTGCAAGGATGCTTATCTATGTGTTGGAGCAACACCTCCATCAGTGTCAGATCAAGATGAGTTCGGAAGCCTCTTCCGCGAGGTCTTTAAGAAGAACACATCTTTGCGGTACTGTTCCTTGATCTGCAGAGAGGCAATTGGGGTCAAGGGTCAAAGTGTCCCGGCCCTTTGGTGTTAAGATTGTCTCCGTCCAAGTGTTCTTCTGTCAGCCTGAGAGCTATTCATTCAGGGTTAGCGCAACAGGCAGAAATGATTTCAGAACCATCTCCAATTACAACCGCCCAAAGCTTGGCGTCGTGGTAGCAAACCTCTCTTCTTACGATCCATCCTCATTGCGCTGGGTCTGAGGTTATGACTTCTTCGACAAGTCATGCATTGAAGTCCATGCCGATGACATTGACCGCTTTCTGACTGCCTTGAAATTGATTTCTTGAAATTCATTTTTGGATGTTTTTTGGGACAGCAGAATCTTTTGAGACTTCCTAGGATACTGCTCATAGGGTGTATGTATAATGTACAGTGATACGTAATATGTACATATACACGTGATATAAATACATAGGACACCCGTCTCACTGGGCCTCCGCAAAAAATTATGGTCTTGAGACAGTCGCTCGATGAAATTTCCAGAGCTCTTTTTGATAGGCCGCAAAAAGTACACGAGAGTTGGGTGTCGAGCACTGGCCAAACAAAGACATTAGAGGGGCCTGTGAATCCAAGCGACCGTTGATGAAGAGTGACCATATTGAACCATGTAGCTTGTGAGCCTTCTCATGTTTTCAATTGCAAACAGTTTCAGATTCCCAGCATGCAAGGTGTGGATCAGGTCCCTCCACCTCTCACACCAGGGAAAGCACACTACATGCAATGTTGATGGAAATGCCAGGTGTCAAAAATGAACAGCCTTTCATCTTTTCAATCTTTTCTCATGCTTTGGCGCCATTTAGCTGTCGGTTGAAGGGAACCATTCACTTGAATGGGTCAGCCATTCGACTTTCCTGTGAGTGGGTTCGTTTCGGGCTCCCACAAGGGGTAGATGGAGTTCAAGGAACCACTACCCAGCAGTCATGGCTCAGAAATTCTGCACACACAAAGGCCTAGTGGCCTAGATAGATAACAATGCTGACAGGCCAACCTTTTCCAGGGGCTTTTGATGAGTGAGGGTTCGTTACCCTCTTCAATGGAGACTGGAGCTGTGAAATAAGCAATTGTTTACACTTTACGGAGGTCAGATCTCGAAAAAAAATCATTCTGCACAGCTTTCCACCGTGTGTGAAGTCCCCTTAACGAGTTCCATACGGCTCCTCAATGTTGACCTGGTTCTGCCCACCTGCTTTCAACACGCAGACATGCAAACTATCACACAGCAGACTGGAAACAAAAGGTAAATAGTAAGAACGCAATGCTGCAATTCAAAAGCGAAGCAAGGACTCGAAGACTTGATTCACAAAAAGCACAAGAAAACGTCGCTGAAAGATTCAAGCTGAAAGCACAAAGAAATGTCTCTTTTGAGCCCTGCAGCTGAGTGTTGTGGTTTTTGCTCTGGTAGAGCTGGGGTTGAGATGAGTGGCTGTGGAAGACACGTGCGGAGAGTCGTGGTAGAGTGGTGCAGCACCATGCCAAAGATAGAAAGCTTGGACCATAGCTTGGCAGAACATGAATCATGTGGGAAAGAAAGAACCACCACCAGTAGTTTATGTTTTGCAAGCTGTGAATATGTGCTTTATCCAGAAAGGCTTCCTTTCACAGCTGTTCACGGGGTTTGGACGGAGAACCGCAGGCCTAACTTCCTGTCACTCCTTGTCCGTGTTTGCTGTTGCAAAAAGAAGTCCTTCGATGTCGCTGCCATTCTTTTTGCTTTTTCCCTGGTGCAATGTGCTGCGTGTCATCCATGCAGTCGGGCTCGAAGTTGCCAAGCTAAGGTTGGGCACCAGAACGGATGCGAATAGAGAGCAAAAAAACATTTGTGCGCGGGCTCATCGTGGTGGTTCTGCGACTGCTGCACTTGCAAAGGCGAAGATGATTGTCGGTCCCTTTCTGTTTGACCAGCCAGCAATGTGCACTGTTGGACTTCAAACCATGTAAGCAAGAGTCACTGGTCAGGTCAGACAGTAAAAAAATACATGGGAGGGAGAAGGGCTTCAGATGCGTGATGCAGCTGATGCATCTACAAACACCATCTCAGTTCATGTGGTTAGGGAATGATTATGTCCAAATCCAATGCTCTCAATCCGATTTCAGATATTTCACCATGATTTTCACACATTTTTAGTGCATTTGTGACATTTGAGTGACAACGCATCATTTGTGAAACATAGGAAGCTTCGGAAAATGCAGGCAATCTGGGAGTGGACCTCAAATTAGAAGCTAAGCTAAATTGACTGCGTGTGGTTTGTGTTGAATCTTTGTTGTATGGCCCTGTGGGTCAAACATGATTTGACTTGCCATTTTTTTGCGACAATTCCATTGATTTGTCAGAGCCCCGCAGAGCCAGGCTCAATGGAGAATCTTTTAGACTTTTTAGACCGAGAAGTGGGATCCATTCTTTCCAATTGAAGCTGAAGCTTCTCCACCAATTACGGTAAGATTCGCCATGAGCACCGAATGAGCACCTAGTACTGTGTAGTACATCCTAGTACTGTGTAGCTCTTTACCTAGACCAGTCTGGATAGAAGTGGAGGCAACATAGTTCGCGAGAGGACATCCGAATTCAGCTCACTTAGCCTGCATCACTATGTCCCGAAGAGATGAGGAGGCAAGGAACGTGCAGGATAGTCAGAGTCAAACCTCCAATGTGAATTGTCAACACTTGCTTATGGCAATTCTGTTTTTCACCGTGGTTCAGGATTTGTCTCGTGTTGATTGGCAATGTGTTTGCTGTTTGACCAGAAATAGACGTGATGCCAGTTGTCAAATTTAGCGTGTGACCACGTCTAGGGAAGGCACGTGTCACAATTTGATGGTTTGCTTTTTGGAAGACAACCTATCATGTTGCCTCCTTTCCCTACCTCAAAGCAGCCTTGTCTCTGAAGCCTCTGTATCCAGCTCCCACTTTAACAGTCATGTTTTGAAATTCTTGCTTACAGTAGGTCTAAAAGGCTCTGAAGGTGCCTAATTTCCCCAGAAGAACGCAGTACTCCATGGATTCACGCACTTCCTGGCCTGCCAGTGTGAGCGTCCTCGGATGCTTCGGATTGAGGCAGGTGTGGCAGTTTGAATAGTTTGCAACCACGGATCAAAGATGGTCAAAGTCCAGTTTCACAACTTGATTTTACGTAAATGAGCAGAGCTCAAATCAGAACTCAATTCTGGGAATTTCTTTTTTCTTTTTCTTTTAGCACCGGGAATGGATATTGTCATTATTTGGCGATTTCCGAAATGCTGAGCAGCCTGTCTGGCCAAAGGCAACAATAGTCTACGCCAAAAAAAATGCGGGGAAATTTACAGCCGCTGGAGATTTTGCCGTTTCAAATTTGCTCAGGTCCATGGACTTTTACATGACTGGTTTGATTTGGTGTGAATCCTGAGCTGTTTGCAAGTTTGTTGCTTTCGTTCCAAGCCAAGTGGCTTGTTTTCATATTCATGAGTTGTAAGGCTTTGACAGACCCTTGGATTCAGTCTTCTGCATCCCAAGTACAATGATGTTGTGCAAGCAACACAAACGACAGGATTTAGCGTAGCCTCAAATTCTGTCAGTTTTGGGTAGTCTTTGTTTTTGTATATTGTATACATCATCCTTTCCAGCCTTTCACTGAACTGAGGATGATTTAGGAGAAATGGTTAAGTCTTCAGGCACGCTAGCGTTTGATAGGAGACTTGCCTTTGTAGCATGTTTTTGTCACTGAACCTACTTTGCTAAACAGCTCAAGTTGAGTTGGACTGTCTTTTTACGCGGCAGTCACGATTCCTTTACTGCCTAGAATCCAGATTTCTTTGTACAGCCTGATATTGTAAATTGACCGTTGAAACTGTTCTGCCTGACTCGAACGCCCAAGCATGCTGAACTAATTCTCTCTTTAACAACGCTTTGATCGTCGATGTAGAAAATACTTTTCAGTGACACCTCTCTCCCAGCTGAACATCCCAAAACCTTGCAAAATAGGGTATTATCGGCACAGGTTTTAACATAACCCTTCGCGAAAACATTGCTCGCTACTTCGGAGTGCCGGTACGGGGACACAGCCTGCTTGAACGGAAATAGTATGTTGAGTGTCACTGCAACTAAATGTGGGAGCGAAGTAAACAATGCCATTGCTGTTGACTGAGAAGCAAAGATGGTTTGGTGAGCAATCCTGAGCAAGCACCGATAGCTGCCAGGCTCTAAAGACAGATAAAGTGCCAGCGAGTCTTGCACAGTGGAATCCAAGAATGGAAAATCATGATTTGATAAATTGATAAGCCTGATAAGCCAAAAAGTGGAAAAAGTGGAAAGTCTTGAAAAATTCAGAGGGTCCCAAACCACATGGAGTGGCCAGGTGGAGCAGCAAGCTTTGTATGACGAGGTGCAGCCGGTACTCGTTGGGGACAGAGCTAGGTCCAGGAGCATCATCCTTGTCCTTGCAAATACTTTCAGACTCATGTGGGACTCAAGTTTGTTGCGAATTCGATCTGTAGCTCTTCGGCAATGAAGGCATACCCAGGGGGAGTCTCATTCGTCCCGTGCACAGGAGGGCTTCTTAGCATCGACAGCAGATTTGCGTTTGGTACCCAGAGTGAGTACTTCGAAGCCATGTCTTTCCGTTCTGTAGAGAAGATCCTAGGATCCCAATTCAAGAGGAGAAGTTTTTAACAAATTTGTATGTGAATTCACGAGCAAAACACCGGCTCAAGGCCGCGCTTTACAGCGATATGCTCCCAAACTGTACGTCTTTGGCTTAGAAAAAATGACCAGAGTGACGCAACATGTGAATTGTCAAAGTTTGGCATTGACCACGTGGTTTGGTCCATTTTATTTACTTGCCTGCTCAAACTCAGCATACTGTACATGCTGGCAATATGCCGGACCTTTACAGCTGGTGAGGCTACTGCTCTTCATGTTGAACACAGACAATGCTACCACTGCACATCTGAAGGCATTTGAGTATAATATATACGTCGAGTCATCATGTGTATCTATTCTTTGATACATACATTCACCACACTATATTCGTATGTTTTATGTCATTATGATATATCTTTCAATACTATCATTGTGTACTATATATTATATACACATAAACAACTTCAGTATATGATTTTAATCCTCAAACAGGTTTACCTATGAAGGGATCTTGCTTCCTCTAAAGAGGAAGGGCCGGGTGGCTGTGGCCGATAGTTTTTCAGATGCCTTGCCCAGATGATCTTGCAGCTCTCCTAGAAATTTCTTTCATTTATCTCCCAGTCTTTCTCGTCGTCCAGATGCCTTCGCCGGATGAATCTGCCATGTGTCGTTTTGTTCCCATCTTGTATTTACTCAATGCAAGCTAGATGTTCGCCTCCTCGGCTGTTGTCTTTGTCTCCTAGATTCGGTTGCTTTCTCCGACCTCCGCCTCACCTTTTGTCTCTCTTCATTTGTCTCACGGCATTACTTAGCTTTACCGCTTTACCCGCCTATCTAAACCTTTGTCTCTCTTTGTCTCCCAGCTTTGGTGGCAGTGTCCGCCTCCCTAGGCCTTTGTCTCTGTGGCTGTTTTCGGCCTTTCTCTTTCTTTTGCCTCCAGTTTTGTTGGCTCAGGTGGCGGTGTAGAATCTTCACACGATTTTGATTCTGATCTATTTGTCTCCCAAATTCTCCCTTGCTTTTTCTTGTTGCTTGACTCTGGGTGGGATGGTATTTTTTGTCTCTTAGTTTGTTTCACTTATTACTTGTCACTTGTCTGTTTACGTCACTTGTCTACTTATTGCTACTCGGTGTCTTTGTTACGCATGACAATGATGTGTGTTTCTATGTTGGTGCATTCTGTTTGGGGTCTACTCTGGTGTAATATTGTGTATATACATATGCTACAGATATACAGATCCACGCAACCCCAACACTTTGAAATTAGGAGTACTACGGTTGAAGGTAAGGGTGTGAAGCCTTCCTGACTCGAATCTAATTTAGGCCCTTGTCGCATGTTTCTCTAGTGTAAGTGTTGCTTAGCTGCTGGCCAAGGTCTACAATTTCAATGAGATTGGACCCAAACTCAGCATGTTATACACTGGGAGAGACGACGCTCGGGTGGAGAACAGCTAGGAGGTAAAGTGGGAAAGCCAAGCAGTGAACTTATGTAGAGTCACAGGTCTCTTCCAGTATCTTTCCGCGTTCTCAATTTTTCGTGAATCAAGCCAACCACAAGAAAGGCTGATACTGGCAACTTGAACTGTGAGAGCATACTGGCAAACACTGGAAAGCAATTCTATCATTCGAGTGCAATTCAAATCCACTTCGATTCAGGGAAAGTTTCACTGAGTCGACAAGATTCTGTATATCTGCTCTCACGTTCTTCTAGTTATGACGCAGTCTGAACCTGAGATTTTGGAAGCCCGCAGGCAATTTTGGGTTCAAAAGTCTGCCCCAACGATTCCGTTCTGACTCCTCGCGGCTGGCCTCCATCAGAACATGATCTTTTCTTGTCTTTCAAATATACACATTTGTATTCATTCATGCACGTACTTACATAATTATATCGTGTCATGTTCCGTGCGCTTTCTGGAAACGACAACATGCTTTCACTTCTTTACCACAAGCCTCGATCCACTCAAGTCTGCTTGTTTTATTTTCTTTCTGAATTTCTATTGAAGTACAGATCAAGGGGGTGCGGCAGCGTTTTCAAGGTTATGGCCGCAGCTGAACCTGACTATTATGAGCTTCTGGGTGTCTCCAAGGGTGCCACACTTCAGGAGATCCGGGCAGAATTCCGTAGCTTGTCCAGAGATGCAGAGATGAGATGAGGCCGTTCTAATCAGTTCAAAGTCAAGATCTAGTTTGGCTGAGATGCTGGCAATGAATTAGGAAAGGAAGTATGTAGGCAACGATACGTGAATATCATCACACTCTGTCTCCCCTCTTCACATAAGAAAATATGATATAATAAGAATATATGTGTATCAATGAATATATGACAAAGGATGTTACTGATGGTTTGTTGCTGCAGTCTTCAAGGGCTCAAATGCGCCCGATCTCCTCTGGTGTCGCTTCGGGCGGTACCCTTGCACTGGCCTTGAAGGCTCTCAACTTTTGGGAAAAGGCAGATCCCCTTGCAACCTGCCATACCTTGTGTTCTGCCATCAACGAGCCTCGTGGTTTTGATTGGGCAGCTTTTTCACTGGGTATCATTGTGGGCGGATTGCTGTTTGCTGTCATCGAGCTGATTTTAACTGTCAGGGCTTTTCTGCAAGGATTTTTGGTTCGAGCAGCAGCTTCTGGCGAGGGGTCCCCTCGAGCAAAGCCTTTGTACAAACTGCTGTGATTTATGCAACAGACAGTTGAGGCATTGCAGGACGAAGTTGCAGTGCTACGGGAGGAGTTGGCTGGATTGAGGTTGGACGTCGCTCGATTGCGACGGGCTGTGGAGCGACCACAAACAGTTCCTGGCTATTTGCCTGAGGGCTCCTTGGCTTCCGAAGTGAGGTCTGAGGCATCTTTCTCTGGCATTGGTGGGGCGAACGTGTCGGTTCGCAGTTTGGGCTCATCGGTTGGATCTACCATTCAGACTGGACTTGGGGAAGAGCAGTACCCTCAACCTGTTTTGTCTTGGGCTCAAAGGGAGCGCATCGCTCAGGGCATTGGGGCATTCTTTCAGAGGTCCTTGGCCGGGGATCACCGTGGCACATCTGGCCGAGAACATCTTCGATTGGCTTCACGATTGTGGGTGGTGGTTCGATCGATCCGTGGAGAGGTGTTTTCTCCTGTGAGGATCTTTCGGTCCTGGGCAAGAGCAAAGGAAGTGGTGAAGATCGGCAGCAGCGCCGGCGACAGCATCTTCGTTGGCCTGCCCTCTGAGAGAGAAGCCAGAATTTGCGTGGAGGCGGCAGGGTTGCTTTACCCTGACCAGCTTGAGGGATGAATACGTGGGTTCAGTCGGCTGCTGATTCAGATGTCAATCCCTATGTGGTTGATGGTGAGGTGCAGCCGGACTATAGGATTGGAGTGGTAGAGGTTTCAAGTCTGCCGCACAAACCTTCAGTGCAGGTGCTTTTCATTGCCAACATTGACGAGCGTGTCTTGGTAGCTTGGCCCAAGTCAGTATGGCATCGAAAGGCAGCAAATCGAATTCTTCCAAGCGGCTGGGTTTCAAAGATGACAGCTGTGGAAACCGTTGCATGCACGCACTACGAGAGGTCAGTGCCCCTAGAAGATGTCAAGATGAAGATCTGGATAGGGTTCCTGGCAGCGGATCTGATCGAGTCCGTGGACTTCACAATGGAGGATTGCGGTGTGGAGTACACCTTCGAGGACGGCAATGTTCCATTTGCTCAAGCGTTGGCGGATGCTGCCAACGACCATTTCTCTTTCTTTTCTGCAAACGAGGCTTCAGGGGAGAATGTGGTTCCTCAGCTTTCGGATCAGGACGGTGGAGATGCAGACGAGCCTGGATCTCCGCAAGTGCTTTCAAGAGTGTCGAGGTCGGAACAGATGATGGAACAAGTTGCTGCCAATGTCGCGATGTTGGTGAGTCAGCAAGATCCACCAGCAGCGCCAGCTCGCAAGTCAGCTCTGAGAACGTCTTCTTCTGTTTTGAGTTCAAAGGCCAAAGCAAAGGCCTCATCGAGTCCAAGGGTGGTGATAGATCCTCAGCCGAAGTTTGCTTCTTTGGATGCAGGAGTGGTCAAAGCTGCCCTTCAAGCAGGTGTGGGGTCAAATGTGTTGCAGCAGATGAACAAGTTAGTCCAGCAGAATCCCAGAGCGGCGAAGATGGGAGACTTGACACCATCTCGGCCAGCGTCAGATCCTCTTTCAGAGGAAGAAGACGACATGGAACCCGACGATGCTGGGTCTCCTCCTGGTACAGGCAGTCCGGTCGAAGATGCTTTGGTGAAACTCACAGACAGTGTGCAGACTCTGGCTGGGGATCGAAGCAAGAAATCAGGTCTGACAAAACTGGAGAGTGCTTTGGACCATGTTGGAGCTTCCTCCTCTTTGGACGGTGCCAGCATCGGCACTGGAAAGAGGTCAGCAGCAGCACGTCGAGCCCTGAGAGCAATGTTGGCCGAGAACCCCGAAGAGCTCAGCACGATGATCGAGCGTTTGATGTTCGAGGACTTGATGTCGGCCACACTAGGACCAAACATGAAGGTTCCTCCGATGAGCAGCAGAGCATGGGTGGAACATCGCTCCCGTATTGGGAGTTATCGTACTCTAGCTCACTCGGCATGGGGTGTGAGTGGTGCCCTCGACAGTCTGGGGCGTGGAGACATTGCTGGATGTCGTGCCAGACTGAACATATTACTCATGCAGCTGGATCAGTCGGCGGCCGACAAAGGAAACTGGCATCTGGCGGCGGAACTCTCTTTGGAGAGCCCACCGCCAATGTCAGTGTTGGAGCAGCATCGACCTCCCAATACCTTGGAGGGCGAAAGTCCGTTCTCAAAATTATTGGACGCCCGTTGGGCAGAGGTCAGTTTGACCCATCTTCGGGAACAGGAAGATTTTCTGACACGTCGCAAGAACCTCGGCAAGACGAATCTGAAGAAGGACGACGAGGAGCCGGATCCCAAGAAGAAGCCTCGTCCAAGGCCAAAACAAAAGGCCTTGGGGGACGGAGACGCATGACCCTTGATTTTTTGCATGCTGAAGACGGTGGTGCTAATGGTCTTGAGGGTGCTGGGAGCTCTGCTGAGTTGCCGGGTGCCTCGGCCACTACAGTTTCGGTGCCATCGCTTTTGAATTCTATGCCACGGTGGGTGTTGCGAAGTCATTCTACTCTTCGTGGTTTTTTGCTTTCCATCCTTTCGTCTCCTTGGCGGAGCAGTTCTTCGCCCACGACTTTCAGGTGCCCCCCGACCTGGCCTATGCCCATTCCGTATCCAGAAGCCTTTTCGAAGCATGGTTGTTCTGATGAGAGGTCTGGCTCGAAGAAGTTAGTTTCTCTGCAGGTCACTTGTTTGAGTTGGCTTCAGCTTGGGATGCCTTCAACGGCTCCTCCTTGCTTGGCGTTGGGTGCAAAGCTTTCATCGGGTCAATGGTCGGTCGTTAAGTACTTGGAGCACTTGGGGTCCGATGGCAACACGCCTAATTCAGTGGATGCCGCTTTCATGGCCCGTTCTGCTACAAAGGTTGAGAACTTGGAAGCAACTTTGGATGCTTTGGGTAGGGCTTGTGCATTTTTGAAGGAAGAAGAAAAGAGTTATTTTTCGGGAGCTTTGTCACGTCCTGCTGAACAACCTCGAAAGTTTGCAATGGGAAGGCGCTGTGGCAAAATCAAGAAGCCAAAGGACCTGGTGGCCAGACCTTTGGTAGCAAGTCGTCTGCAGTTTCCCGGTCCTCCTGCTTTTGATCCTTGTGGCTACTTTGATGCGGCTACAAAGGCTTGGTATGAAAGACCTTTAGAACTTCGCTTGAGTCCAGAGCAGGTGGTTGGCGAAGTCCCGAATGTTAGAGTTTTTGCTGATGCTTTTAACAAGGTGGAGCTGTACAAGAAGCTTGCCGACACCAAAAGGCTGCAGCCTGTTTTGGCCGCTTCCAAGTGTGGGCCCTACGTTTCAGGCTTATTTTCGGTGGTGAAGGATTCCACAAGGGATCGCATGGTGCTGGATGGTCGTCCTCCAAACATTTTAGAACCTCACAATAATGTCTGGTGCGGAGCTATGGCAAATCCTAATCTCTTGGGCCACATCTGGCTGGACGATCAGATGGTGTTGTTAAGCTCCGGTGAAGATCTGCGTGATTTTTTCTATCAATTTAGGGCTGGCGACCAACGCACCAAGAGAAACATACTCTCTGACCCTTTGACACTGAAAGAGGCGCAGTACGTTTTTGGGCCGTCGTTTTCATGGCCAGAGGATCCAGTGTGGGTCGGACTGTCGTCTTTAGCAATGGGAGACACGCTGGCCTGCGAGCATGCTCAGAGCAGTCATGTGGCAATTTGTTTGAGACATGGGGTGGCAGTACCGCAAGAGTTGTTGATGCTGAAAGATCCTTTGCCACGTGGGTTGCTACATGTGGGCATTATTATAGACGACCTAGTAGTGTTGGAACAATGCCTCAGATCTCAGCTTCATGACATCCAGTTGGGCAACAGCCACACAAAGGCTGATCGCAGGCTGCTCAAAGCTCAGACTGGCTATGAGATGGCAGGTTTGGAGACCAACCCGAAGAAACGTTTTTCCAATGAATATCTGGCAAGGTTTTGGGGCATGGAGATTGACGGGCTGAAGGGCCTTGTCCGTGCTTCTTCGTCACGGTTGTGGCCGACCATGTTGGTGACTCTACGGGTGGCGTCTTTGGGGCTGGCAACAATTGGCCTATTAGAAAGTTTGGCTGGCAGCTGGATTGCCATCCTTGGTTGCAGAAGGCGCATGTTTTGCGTCATGGAAATCATCTTCGAGGCGCTCTAGGTAGTCATTCGACTTTCTCCAGCTTTGATTGGTGAGCTCTTGACGTTGGCTTGGCGATGTTTAGTTGTTGCTTGGTTGCCCTGTTGTTCTGGAAGAAAGATTTTGGTTACACGAAAGTATCGCTATACTATCACAAAATGGATATCATAATTTACTGACAATCAGACTAGATTCAAGAGTTGGATTTGTAGATAAACATGCCAAACGACCCATCACAACAATCACAACCACATTTTGTCGTCGTTGCTGCCCCAGCGGAGTTTGTGGTCTTGACTTCGCTGAGTTGGCAAGACCGGCCGGCAACACAAGAAGTGAAACACCATCAGACCGTCAAACAGCATAGGCATTCAAACATTTTTTTTTAACTTGGAAAGAAATTATTAGGATAGAACCATTCCTGCCTGCCTTGCCAAATGACTAGCGAAGTTTGTTCGGTTTCTTAAAACCAGCTACAACAACGCCCATCTGTGAGGCTCATTGACAAGCGGCCAAATTCCCAAAAAAATTACTGACTTGAAACAAATTTAGAAATTCCTTCAGAGCCTCACAGCCCCGCCCGGTCGCTCAGAGTCAGGGGAGCCCTTAGACTCCTTGAGTCCGTAGACTCTTGAGTCCGAAGACTCTCTGAGTCCGAAGACTCTCTGAGTCCGTAGACTCTCTGAGTCCGTAGACTCCCTGAGTCCGTAGACTCCTTGAGTCCGTATAGACTCTTTCAAGTGCCTCTCTTCCTTAGTGGCTGCCATGCTCTGTCCGTAGACAGAGCAGCTCAAAAAATGTCCGTAGACACGCCAAAACTTGGAACCCCTGGTCCGAAGATTCCGAAAGTCATTGAGCCGCAGCAGTGCTTCAAGCCTCTGACCCACTTGACTTTGTCTCAAAGTCTGGCACAGGGCCAGGAAGCAACACACTTTCCAGCACACTCGGCCCTGGATGGTTTGCCTCAGCCTCCTCCCACATACGAGCCATGGCAGTCCGGTCAGGACCTGCAGGCTTTGGGCCCAAAAGTCGTTCCAGAGCCCTTAGCTTATCGTTTTTGCGGTCATTCACCTTGTCTGTCACTTTGCGCAAAAAGTTGGCAACTTCGTCCACCTCTGCTTGGCTGATCTCTAACACAGTCAGCAATTCAGGATTGTTGTCGAATTTGTCAGTGACATCATCCCAACGGATGACCGCATCCATTGCCAATGAGCACAAGGTCACTAACTCTTCAAAACTCTTCAAGTCGGGGGAGGCCATAATGCGCAGGACAAGGAAGCCAGGCTTGAGCAAGGAAGGTCTGACCGGAAGGAATGTCCAGGTAACGTACTTCTTTGTTGTTGTTGTGGTTGGTGTGGTTGGTGCTTGTTGGTGGTTTGTTGCCTGTTGTTTTCTGTTGTTGTTGTTGTTGTTGCTGTTGTTGTTGTTGTTGTTG